>JACXGM010014949.1:0-21692 GCA_016801145.1 Umbra pygmaea | reverse complement strand
CTCACTATCTACCCATCTATCATTGTCTCTCTGTACAGTACTGTACGTCTATATCGGCCTCACTATCTACCCATCTATCATTGTCTCTCTGTACAGTACTGTACGTCTATATCGGCCTCACTATCTACCCATCTATCATTGTCTCTCTGTACAGTACTGTACGTCTATATCGGCCTCACTATCTACCTATATACAGTGCATCCGGAAAGTATTCAGAGCCGTTCACTTTTTCCACATTTTGTTATCTTACCTCCATATTCTGAAATGGATGAAATTCATTATTTCCCTCAACATTCTACAAACAATACCCCATAATGACAATGTGAAAGAAGTGTGTTAGAAACTGTAGCAAATTTATTAAAAATTAAAAAAAGCACATGTAGATAAGTATTCACAGCCTTTGCTATGACACTCAAAATTGAGCTCCGGCACATCCTGTTTCCATTGATCATCCCTGAGATGTTTCCACAACCTGATTGGAGTTCATCTGGTGTAAATTCAGTTGACTGGACATGATTTGGAAAGGCACACACCTGTCTATATAACCAATCCATGAAGTCCAAGGAACTGTCTGTTGACTTCCAAGACAGGACTGTATTGAGGCACAGATCTGGGGAAGGGTACAGAAGAATGTCTGCAGCATTGAAGGTCCCAATGAGCACAGTGGCCTCCATCATCCGTAAATGAAATAAGTTTGTAGTGCATCACTGTTGTATTTAGACACATCCAGCAGAGAAATTATTCAGTAGATTTAAACAACAACAAAATCAAAAACTGCCTCGTTAAGTCCCTACCTCAAGGCTAAGATTTCAAACACACTTCTTTCACATTGTCATTATGGGGTATTGTTTGAGGAATTTTGAGGGAATTAATGAATTTAATCCAATTCAAAATAAGAGTGAAAAATGTGTAAAAAGTGAACCGCTGTGAATACTTTCCGGATGCACTGTACCTCCATCCGTCTCTCTACCTCATTGTCTACCTCCATCCATCTCTCTACCTCATTACCTCATTATCTACCTCCATCCATCTCTCTATGTCACTATCTACCTCCATCTCTCTCTACCTCCCTACCTACCTCCATATCTGTCTATCTACCTCATGACCTACCTCCATATCTGTCTATCTACCTTCCTATGTAACTCCATATCTCTGTATCTACCTCATGACCTACCTCCATATCTGTCTATCTACCTTCCTACCTAACTCCATATCTCTGTATCTACCTCATGATCTACCTCCATATCTGTCTATCTACCTTCCTACCTAACTCCATATCTCTGTATCTACCTATAATATATGCTTTCTCTCTGCATTGTTATGGTGGCAAGTGACCTTGCTAACTGACATTACCCTGTTACAACACCATCCACCAGAGCCCTCTACACACTGCTGAAGTGTGTGTGTTTGTGTTTGTGTGTGTGTTTGTGTGTGTCCTTCAGATCTGACAAAGTGCCAGGATAGGACTGGACCTTGAATCTTCACAGGGGAGCTCCTGCCTGCATGAGGTACAGGGGCAATGTGGATGTGGCTGGATGAGTTTAATAATCAATCAATAAATCAATCAAATTTATTTAATAAAGCCCTTTTTAGCAGTTGTCATAAAGTGCTTTTTCAGATACCCAGCCTAGAACCCCAAAGAGCAAGCAAAAACCGTTTCAGTCAATATTTTAAGTATAAAATTATAAAGTGTGGGCTACTCTTTCACAATGGGACTCAAATGTGGAGCCCTGTTTTTCTGGTTTGTTTATAGCACAATAATGTAATTCGGTACAGTATGCCAACAGGTCATTGGTTAATGGCATATTAAATCATCCGCGAGAGTCAAAGAATTCCTGGCATTTACCTTTGTCCTGTATTGCAGATGTCCCAGAGGAGAAACGGTGGCGCAGTGAGGCACTAATCCATTACATCTTATAACGAAAGGCTCGAGGAGAGAGCGAAGATGGAGACAGCTTTGAAACAGAGTCCATTAATCCAACGCGCAAAGTCCATCAGCAGAGATTAAGAGCTTTCCGTCACATCACACTAAGTAACCCTGGCCTTTCTGCCTGTCCACTGGCCCTGATACCCGTACCAGGCTGGATGTTTCTCACAGTATCCTATCAAGTCTTGACCTGTTCATCTGTCCAGCTGTGCAGGGTAAGGTGCTGGTATCTCTTGGCACGGTCCACTGGTGACCCCAAACAGGCATTCGCATCCGTGTGTCTGCTTGTAGGACAGACTGTTGGGCCAGGGTCCACATAGAACACTAGAACTGATGATGTTCACCTAGGGCCCAGTAAGAGTGTACTGTGTAGGGATTAGGTTGCTTTTTGGGAGCCCTGATGCTAGGGAAGCACAGAGACATCGGCACGGCGCGTCATGTGGTGCGGGGACAAACTCCTGCAGTGCAGGCCAAGTTTGTGATTTTGTTGCAGCAATTCCTTATAGCTGCAGCCAAACCTAGCCATAGGAACATGTGAGCAAGCCAGTTGAATCAAACAAGAATGTTAGCTTATGTTTTTGACATTGTTCTCCATTTCGGCCACTAGGAAGAGACATGATTAGCCAATTGCCTATTTAAAGGCAAATACCAGCCGATCTATTGGTGCATCCCTAAACCCAGAAACTACCAGCTGACCCCAGCAGCATCATCACCTAGGCTACAACACTGCACTCTGGACTGTGCGCTGAGCCAACTTGCAATTCAATCAGAGTGATGGGTTTAGGTTTTTTGTGCCTCAAGGGATTTACTGTTTGGTTTGAGCTTTGAGTGCACATGTAAATTCCCTGCTTAGAACACAGAACAGCATGTCATCGCCCTCTTCAAATCATAGTATGTTGTGTTATTATCTGATTACCATTCTACATATACAGTGCAGAAGTAGCATGGAGACTGCCCACCAGCCTGACCCACTCATCCAATTAGGCGTTTCCACATGTTTTACAGCGCTCACTAAGTGGGTGGTCTAATCAAATTCTGCACGGGGAATTTTGTCAGGCTGCAGTGTTGTCAGGAGACAGAGGAGAGATTGCAAACCTGACAGAAATTATGGTTACAAATTAGCTATTGTACTTTTTGACGTTTGTCAAGAATTTCTTAAAAAATGGAATTTCCACCATTTTATATGTGGGCTTACTTTCAAACTTGTGCATGTGTATCTCAACCCCCAAATTTTTTCTGACAATGGTACATGAAAACATCATATTGGGAGTTTTGACCACTGGTTGTAAAAGTGGAACTCTCGAGCTGATACTCTCGAGCTGATAAGCCAACATCAGCGTGTAGTCACATTTTGCTGACGATTGACTTAGTGCATGAGAACACAAGGTATCTAAACATGATATTGCTGAAAATAATCAAAACATTCCAATATTGCGTTGGAATCTCATGATGGATGAATAAACATATTATGTCCACAAACAATTCTCATAAATCCATACTTTCTTTTTTATGTTTTAACAGTTTCATTCAAAACAGGATTCATGTCACAACAAAAATACTCCTATTTAGAGCAGAGACCTTGTGAGGAGATGGTTTGGAGTGCTCTATGATATTTCATCAATACATTATGTATAATAATTTTTATAATGTGTTGTAGTGAACGGTAAGTGATGAGTAAGCAAAATGTTATTCATTGTTCCCTCAACAGAGATACTTTAGTACAAAACTACAAAGATGGGGAAAACTCGCCAGATGTAAAATGTGTTATTAACCAATTACAATGGCTATTGACCACATGTCAAGAAATAAGGTAGCTCTCCTTAAACACAAATAAAAAGTATTTATTTTTGTAAGTATATATTTACACATTTCCAAACTATTATTTCCATCGCATGAAATCCGAGCAGTATTCTTACATGCTCCGCGATACATAGAACATGATGGGCGTGGAAGAGGAATCGAAAACAAAGATAACTAAAATAGATAAATGGTTGTCTTCTTTCGATATGTTTTTTTTTGCAATACAATCAACATAGCTTGTGATTTCGATCTCTTGCACAAACGTTAAGGCTTGATGATAAATCATACAAATCTATAACACTACCGGCGTGTAGAAAAACCGGAGTGAGATCATACATGCTATCCAGTTAATCACTCGCAGTACAACAGCTGTGAAGGATAGCGCAGACAAGACAAAAAAGGTGTGTCTGAAAAAAAACGAAAAGGCACCGAAAACGCCATCGTTCTGTTCCAAATCGTGAAAAGTAGGTCTCTAAAATCAAAATTACGTGCACTAAATAATAAATCGATTCTACCGCTATTTTTCAGACAAAGCACCACATGGCAAGGGCTTCATTGAAGTTATCGAATTGGATTGATCCCAGATAATCATTTACCTAACATTGTTGCTTAAATAATAAATGGCTAGTACATGTCCTACTAAGTACACGATCACAAAGTTGTAATTGCACCACTTAATATCGCATGCATATGCATCCCTGAAAAAAGGTGCGGCAGCGCGCGACCTAAACCAACATCACATTATTATGAATATGTAGCAGTGTACGGGATATAAACAGTAGAAATGACATTAGTCTGACAGAATCTAATTGCATATCAATGCTATAAGTGGACATCAAGTAACTACATGGTAAGGTGTAGCCAGCATGGGTGAGCTCGAGCTGATAAGCCAACATCAGCACCATTGTCCGCGGAAAGCACGGCTCAGAAAATCCCATTTCAACCTAGTGGGGGCAAATTAGCTGCCTATGATACAGCGCATAAAACTAAAGTATAAAAGTTTTCAACACTTTCTGTACACTGATCAATTCATTGATAAGATAAACACTGACAGGAATACTCTTATCTGTTCTTTCAGTTTTATATCTAGGATCTATAGAAGCTGCCCAGACAGGCCTAGTATGCAAAAAATACATGGGGACAACGTTACTAGCTACAATACATAGCTAAATATGTGGTCATACTGTATTCATTAGAACGTTAAACATTGGTTAGCTTGCTGACTGAGCTACTTAGTTTGATATGAAAATAGATTATTTTATTGTTGCTAGAAAACTAGACCCCGTGGCTACAATAATTAGCTAGTTTCTGTTCCTACAATTTCCACCATGACAGCCGTCATATCTCTACAGATAAGTCAAAAGTCAATTTAATCACCAACTACAAAGTTCATATTGTTTCTCTACTTTTGATCAAATTCTACACATTTCTTGTTTATGGTTTTTGCCTGTTGCTAAGGATCATAAAGCCAGCACACAGGCCCGACCTTCTCACACCCAGGCAATGGAAAAAGGATCAGTCCGTGCCTTCAAGCTAAAATGACAAGAAAGAATGTCGCTCATGTTTTACCGCGAAATAAACGGAAACTTGACCGGATTCCTCATTAAACGAAGACAACTAACCGCAAACACTTGCATAATGTACGATTTTTGGTATAAATAGATAAGACTCCACTCTTACCTGTGTGGCAGACAGTTATTGTCTCTCCAGCTGCAGTCATTCAGTTTCCAGCCGATAGAGAAAAGTAGTTCACTATGTGGCCTGAAGGGGAGGAGGGCGCCAGAGCACAAGAAAGGACATGTGTTCTAAAATAATTTTTGGTCTTCTTTACTAGAAGACATATATTGAAAGATAAACTTGTTTTCTATGCCTTCTGCTTATGTGTTACGGTGTTAGACCATGGTAATTCGTTCAGCTGAAATGGGCAAATTAGAATTCTACAGTGAGGATTTTAAACAGTGGTTCAGGGAGGGATAAACCTATCCTAAACTAACCTTCAGTATATCCTTATATCCTAATATAATTGGTAACAGTCAACAATTAGCCAAATATCCCTAATGTTGTATTTTTGTACTAATGTCTAACCAAATGGAAGAAATTGACTAAATGGTCTTTTAAATCTCTTTTGGGAATACCTATTTAACCTTACAACTTATTGGGGTGAAGCATGGAGCACTACCCCTTTATTCTAAACATCTAGGCCCTGCCTACTGCACAGACAGACAGACAGACAGACAGACAGACAGACAGACAGACAGACAGACAGACAGACAGACAGACAGACAGACAGACAGACAGACAGACAGACAGACAGACAGACAGACCCAACATCAGAGTATACTAAACGCACCTTGGAGGGTGGGGAAGCAATTGTTAATAAATGTCAAATTACAGTGTATATAATCTGTTTATTGTTTCCTAAAGCACAGCAAGTATATTATGTCAAAATATTTGGCATAGTTTAGCCTACACATGTATACAGCAATTATTAGGATACAGAGCCTCTCAGAAACACACACTGACATTTAGAACAGCTATGTTGCCTTAGTGTAAAAGTGTTGCATTGCCTAATCAATTTCATGAACGGAAGTCCTTCTCATGAGACCTGGGTGAGGTTAGCCCCTGGAGTTGCTAGGCAACCAGACCACTTGAGAATGAGCTTGCATTTTCTTTCAGCTTGGGACAAAGGAGAGACAGAAAGAGACACACTATATTTTTCTGTAATTACTATGCTCTCTTCTGTCTCCAGTGTTTCATTTTCTTTCCTCTGTAAAATGTTTATCAATATCTAACTATTGGTTTTAATACAATTAAACAAATATTAATATTTACCTGCTGTTAGTGGTTTTTTTGCAGTCTTACCTGCTGTTAGCAGTCTTTGAGGCACTCACTATTTTCATATACGAATTTTAAATGTTATCAAATGACTGGTCCTCCTGATGACCCAGTATGAGTCATTCCATCCTATCTAAAATACTATTACTTGTTCCAACCACATAACTACTTCAAAATGGTGAAAGCCCTCAATGGTTATGTCAGTGCTGAAACATGTTACGTCTTAGGTGCCATCTTTATTCGTCTATAGTTCAATTTTAACTAAAGGCAGTCAAGACAGAAGAACAGCTACAGTACATGTTTTAGCCAGAGGATGGCGACATACGTCGTTTATGGTAATGCTCACGTGCTAACACCACTTTTATCTCTCACACTAAAACGCATGTCTGTGAGGTCAAAACACATATGGTGAAGCTGTGTAGGCTTTTGCATTGGTTGTCAAAAGTGTTGGCTACTTCAACATCTATCAAAGTACCTTAAGGAAAAATTCATGTTATCTGGTAAAATGTAATTTTATTTCATTTTTACATTTTATTATTGCTATTGGTTTGTGAATACACCATCAGCCATAACATTGAGAGGCTTGGACTTCACTAGACCTCTGAAGGTGTGCTGCGGTGTCTGGCACCAAGACGTTAGCAGCAGATCCTTTAAGTCCTGTAAGTTGCGTGATGGGGCCTCCATGGATCTAACTTGTTTGTCCAGCACATCCCACAGATGCTTGATTGATTGGCTTGAGATCTTGGGAATTTGGAGGCCAAGTCAACTCCACAAACTCGTTGTTAATTTCCTCAAACCATTCCTGAATCATTTTTGCTTTGTGGCAGGGCACATTATCCTGCTGAAAAAAGGCCAATGCCATCAGGGAATACCGTTTTCATGAAAGGGTGTACCGGTACATTGTCTGCAACAATGCTTACTGTAGGTAGGTGGTACCTGTCAAAGGTACATCCAGATGCATGGCAGGACCCAAGGTTTCACAGCAGAACATAGCTCGTAGCATCACACTGCCTCCGTCGACTTGCTTTCTTCCTATGGGTATGTATGTGCAATGCAGTGGATACAGCCTTTGGCGTTTTGGCAATATACCACAAAACCAGAAGGTGCCTTATTTCTATTACAAATGTATTATTTAATAACATCTCCCATGTTCCATCTTTAGAGACAGGTGTGTTCCAGCGGGCAGATGGTACATTGTGAAAACTGTTCACAACCCAAGATGATTGTCCAGAGGATGTGTGGTATTACTTTATGTTAGTTTCTCACTGAGGATACACCCTAAATCTAACACCTTGAACCTTAGAACAACACACTCTGGTGGTTTGTGGGATTAGAACCTGGAACCTGTAGGACATTAGTCAGATGCCATAACCATTAGGCCACCTTACCACCCACCTCTAAACATCAACTAATGTGGATAAGCTGCCAACAGGTGAAATGTGGAAATACTTATTTTCATCAGTAAGCCCTTGATCCTTCTCAAGTACCCCGGACGGAAAAGCCATGTACTCCCGTGGGCCGGGGTACCACTGGTTGGGAATCACTAGGCTAGAGGACGGGTGGGAATAGTTTGACTTTAGTGTTCTGAATCTGCAAGGCCAACTAGCTCAGCCCTCAGTGTTCAGTGTTAAGACAGTGTGTCTAACGGCTCCTAAGCTCGAGCTTACATCAACAGCAGCTGCTCTCGCTGCTTCTGGCGCCCTATGAATGAGTGGCTGGGACTTAAACAGGTGGTCCATCCTCAATGCAAGCATGCGCTCAGTCAGATACTCTCAAGCCTCTCCTTAATAATGTGTTTTGTGATCATTTTTTAAAATATATTTTGAACAAAGCCTGCTAAAAAATATAAGGATATTTCTCTTTCTAACAAAAGGTCAAATGTATGTCAAGATGAATCTTAAAAAATCACTCTTGGAAAATACTGTCCCATCATGGGTGAGGTCCGTGTGGCATAGTGGGCTTATTCGCTGCATTGCAGGACAGTCTACTTCATGAGAGTCAGTGGTTCAAGCCTGACTATGGCTTCTCCGACTTTGCCCGTAACCTCCAGCACGAGGCAGCAAAACTTGTCATAAATAAGTCAGATTATCTATCTTGCCAAATCGCTCACAAGCGACTCCTTGAGTGCATTTTGGGCACCTGGAAGTTTAATTGCGGAAGTATAGTTAGTTAGCGTAATCATCCCGTGCATGGTCTGACTAAAGGCTTCTGTGTTGGATGAGCAGTCTGATGAACCATGTGGGTCAGGCCTGGCTCCAGGATTATCTATGGGGGGGGCATTAACTTAATTCATATACCAATTGCAATGCTTAAAGGGAAACAGAATTGGGGGGGGGGCAAAGATTCGATCTAGTGGAGGCAAAGCCCCACTTTGTCCACCCATAGATCCGGGCCTGATGTGAGTGCATGCCCCCTAAACATGCAATTTTACCTGATAATGTACGCAAACATAATTTTGGTCTAGGATTTAAGTGTTTTAAATTGTACTGGAGTTTAATGAGATCACAGAGAAGCTGATGGAGACCAATAGCTATTTGTGTGACATGTACTGTAGTTAGTTCCATATGTGTGTGTTAGTTGCTAGGTAACACATCCTAACTGTTACATCAGTCAATGAATATGAAAGCCCTCCCACATGTTTGGAATGAGCTCACGGTCAGCTCTCCATTAGCTAGTGTAAATATGAGCATGTGACAGATGCATTTCTTTTATTGTGTGAAAACCCAAGAATGAATCGGTTATGTAATGGATTTCAAGGGAATCACCAAAGAAGCAGAGGATTTCCCCCACTTTAGGGATAACCAGCACTCTTGTCTCAGATTTGACAACGCTCAATAATGTTGCTTTGCACCAGTCCAGCAACCACACGATGGACCTTGATATGACATTAAATATTTATTTTGATTGATGAACCATACAACACTAATAAAATAACAATTGCCACACAGTGAATAGGACCATTGTGACACGTCCATCACAGTATCAGTCACACACACATTTACGAAAAGAACTTCAAAGACAGCGGAGACCAAAGAGGAGATACAAACGTTTTGATCGGCAACATCCGTAAAAATAACAGAGACAAATGTCATTTCACTGTGTTTGAAATAAATTGAATCTGTCCAAACCATTTATTTCCATGTGCAACATGCAAAAAAGAGACAATACTTTGAAGCGAAGAGGCTGTCCTCAATGATTAATTATCCATCCATGATGTGTTTCACAAAGGCTAAAATGGAAAGACAAAAAAAGAACGTATTAATGTATTATAAACACCAATAGGCTTTCTCAATCACACTGCATGAATTTGTTTGTTAGCGCACCTTCGTAGTTAATGCAGCCGTCGCTGTCTTCCTGTCCTCCCATCACTAGCTCCACTTCCTTCTCCGTCAATCGTTCACCTTCGGGAAATTTCTCAAACAGTTAAATCGGTTATTCGACCCAGCAAATGTTATTTTAACTGTCCTACAATCTATCTGCTGGTCCATCTCATTAACGGAGTTTAGCATCCCGTGCACATAATGGCATCGTTGAGATGACATATCAGTTACGTAGAACGTGAACTCGGATACAGGAAACAGGCACTAACCAAGAGTTGCGAGTACGTGGCGCAGCTCAGCGCCCATCACGGTGCCGTTGCCATCCTTGTCAAAGACACGCAGTCCTTCCACAAAGTCTTCAAAGGTTCCTCTGTTCTTAGACCTGGAGACTTGCTGGAACATGGGAAGAAAGGTCTGGAAATCAATCAGCTTGATGTTCATCTCTGTAACACAGGACAGTGAGAAGATGTACTTCTGATGAAACCATTCTGACCATCATCAGGGAAAACTAGGAACTGTCTATAATATGGTGTGACCTCTGACCCTCTGGCTTGGGTTTCCCCAGGACTTTGATGACCTCCTCGTTGGTGGGGTTCTGGCCCAGTGCCCTCATCACATCGCCGCACTGGGCATAGGATATTTTCAGTTCACCTTTGGGGGTCCTGTCAAAAAGGGTGAAGGCCTCCTTGAACTCTGAGGGAGAACGCAAATGTTAGCCAGCAGAAACTAGCAGGCCATGAACATGTTACAGTGGACCAAATACACTTTTCCCACATCATGTGAATTTTTTATAAACTATATATCAGATTTTGTCACCAGTAAGATTGTTTACCATCAATTTGGTCTGCAGTGAACTCGATCTGAAAAAAAGTAAAGGAATGAAAAAAAAAAGTCCTTCAGTGATCTTATATAAATACAGATTGTATTCTGCTCATCAATGTAAGCACATCTTAGCATCTGACAGTACATTACATACTGTATCAGGGTTTTCTGTGAAGATATCCTAGGTCAACAGTTGACACGCTATTTCAGCTAAGAATGACAGCACCCCTAGTTTTGGTTTGGGAAATGTGACACCTAATTCTCCGTTGTCTCTGGGTGTGAACACAGAGGCTAATATACTGTACAATATTACTCTTATATGCAATAACAATGTGACAATGAAACAACCTGACAGCAGATCTGTTACAGTAAAAACACTATATGGCACGCTCAGTCGTTCTAGAACCCCAAAAGAGAAAGAAGAAGGCAGATAAATCTGGCTGTAATGCATCCACATTCCAGTCCCATTCGTCTTTGATAAAATCGGTCAAATGCTGCTTTCTAACTTGGACTGTTGCAGTTGTGTACAAATGGTATGGGCCAAATAAACAAGCGTGAGTCTACAGCACATTTATAGACAGCTCCTGAGTAGTTTTATATGAATGCTTGACACACCATTGAGAAGTCTTTAATAGTATAGTTTTTGACAGTTGGCAAAGTCTAAGTAACATCTAATCATATAGATATGTAACAGATATACTATAAAAATATATGAAAGTGTACCTGTAATCTTTTGTCAGTACACTTTCCATTATTGTACCAACAGTTTCTTTAAACTAATAACAGATCATGTATTGCATAAACACAGTGATTGTCTATTTATAGATGGGAAATGTCGCTCTGGAGTGATTATTTAAATATATAAAAAAAGACAATCATTGTGTTTATACACTATATTATCTGTTATTACTTTGATCGAACTGTCTGTAAAATAATGGAAATTGTATGGCAAAAAATGACTGGTATATTTTCAGTTTTATTTAGCAGATATTTTTTACAGTGTACACGTAAATACCCAACAGTAAAAACTCCAGATGTTACAATATTCAAACAATTACTTCACAGATGGTCTTTCAATAGCAAGCATGAAAGATTAGCCACACCACTGAAAATGCCATTTCTATGGCAGAGTTTGGACACACCAAGACATTCAGCCAGACAATTATTCCTTGTTCCCTGATTCTTCAAGGAATGCTTACACATGTGCTAGAGTATGGTGTAGCAGTCCAAGCACCTGAATCTAGACCGCACACGCCCCCTGGCGATGGGGGTTCAAACCCCGGATCACCCAACTCTATGTACATTTCCTGTCTGTCTCCCCCGACATGCCTGTCTATATAGCCTCTGCTTCTTACTGTCCTGTCATTAAAATAATAAAAAACAAAGGATTACACATCCCCAGTGTGATGCTTAATTCTACTGGTGAAGGAAAAACAAAGAAAAAAAAGACTCACAATTTAGCATTATTACCGAAAACCTATTTCTACAATCGTTTTCACTCACCGCAACATGTTTGGGGTCAAATTCAGGCTCCTTGTGCTTTTCTGGCTCCGGGGCCAGTGGGGGTGATTTGTCCACCTCCTTTCGGTCCTCCTTTGGTTCAGACTTTTTTGGGGCCATTGTCTTGGATGTGTGTTGGTGTGTTTTGAGGCAAAGTGTGAGCGAGAATGCAGGACTGTGAAACGGTTATATACAGGGGATGGGGGGTCCCCTATGGGGCAGAATGTTTGGCTTGGCCCACAGGAGTCCAGAGCGCAGTCTATATAAGGACAGAACTTCACAAGACTATCCTGAAGAATCCTGCAGCATGGGCTTAAACCATATAATTAAATACGGTCTACAGTACCTGCTGTAAGGAGCATCATTTAAATGCCTTTAAAGTAAAAGATGTGTTTGGGGCAGGAAAATGTTAGATTCAACCTAACAAGGTTGGAGAATTTGGGAGCAGTTTTAGCAGAATTTCTGTTGATATTCTTCAGTTTTTTTCTATGAAAGAAAAAAAGTAAATTGTTCAAAGAACCCGTTAAAAATTGTTTCAAATGTTCCTGAAAAAAATTATAGATGTTCTGCAATATGAAGTACTATGAAGGATCCTGCTATAACAATGTTGGTCGAATGTATACATTTGCAATCAGAGATTCCACAAGTTAGTGTAATAGATTCTGGGTTGGGCTGAGTTCACAACTTATGGGAAGTTCCTCATTACAACTCTAATGACCAGATAAAATAAGTTCTGTAATTTTAGAATGTTTCCCATTGTTCCAATTGAAGGTGAAAAATAAACTTTTACTGTGGATTTCCCATCAAATTACAACCTTTTTTGCATAGATCACTGGTTATGAAGTAATGAACTTCTTTTACCTGGTCAATAGGGTCTTACTGAGGAACTTCCCAAAAGTTGTGAACTCAGCCCTACCCAGAAAAGTAATCTATTACACTAACTTGTGGCATCTCTGTTTGCAATATATGACTACCAAGAGGAGATCATGGTTTTCTCTCATTGGTCATTAACGTCAGCACTCAGGTCCCACTGGACAAGTAACTATTTAGCACATCGGTTGTGACATGTCGCAAGTCAAGCGGTAGAGGCTTCGGAGGGTGGGTGGTGTTATCATCTTCTCAGTATGTTTGTTGGATATAATGTGAGGGGAAGCAGTGACATAGCCTACAATTAGAGAAGCAGAACATTAGCGAAGTCTTTTTATAGATGCGTATGCTGTGTTGATTCTTTTAACACAGTGCTCTCGCATCCTGTTTTAAACTTCGTTCACCACATCTCCCAGACCTCTAGATCGGCTGGCTACTGGAGATAAAACTTAGCAGAGAGAGAGAGCGAGACTGCGAAAAACTGAGACAGAGCAAGAGAGCGATAAGGAAATGAGAAAGACAGACAGTGAATAAGGGCGACAGAAAGAAAGAGAGTGAGAGAACGAGAGGCTTGATGGTTGGGGTTGGAGGGGGGGGCTTGCAGGCCGTGCGTCTGGCCAGAAGCCGGGTCTCAACAGCTGCCACAGGGAGGAGCAGCAAGGCCTTGATGATGAGGGAAGGAATGGCTCGGCCATCAGTGGGCTCAGTAAACTGGAATGAACTTTCTGAGCCCTGGGCCTTATTTTAACCACCGTTCAGCCTGTTTGGCACCGAAGCATAAACAGAAGACTGGTCTTACATTGTCCTACGTACACCGTAAATATTTAGACTCTCATAACCTGTATAGTATTACACTGTGTGTACCATGGGGAGTATGAAAAAGAAACCGATATACTTATATGTTTGTTTAACCTAGGAGTCTGGAGCCCCTAAAAAGTAATCCACCAGGCCCTCTGAATACAGTTTAACCATGAAGAGTATATGGCAAGATGGTTACCTGCTCCTGTTTCCTCTGGCAGTCCCTAGTAACCCAATGATGTCCTGGCATTTATACCACTAATTTTGCTTTCAAACAAAATGGCTTCCTACATACACTAGTATGGCTCTCTGGAAACGGCTATTGTCTGTGAGGAAGTCTTTGCCTTCTCTTCCAGATTTGTTGAGTAGTACACGGAACACAGATCCTGTTTTCCAACAGGTTTGCTTTGCAAATGGCTATTGTCTACTTTGTCCTTCACATGGATGGTGTCAGGTCTAAACCCATAGGATTCCAAGGAATTACATTCCAGCAGGCTTTGGGTTCTAATCCCCTTTTGTAGAGAACTTAACGCCCTGGAATTTCTCCCCACTGTCCAACCAATGTATTTAGAACTAGTAGTCTATTGGCTAGAATTACATTATTTGCCCATAACACTACAGTGTTCTTGTAGCAGCTTAAATGCACAGGGTTTCAAAAGGTAATATATTTCATTTTCATACCCAATGTTTTCCTTATAATATGCATGTATTAGAGGATTCAGAAAACATTTGTAATGGTGCCAAAGATTTAGAAATCAGATAATATGATGTGCATACTGTAGTTATTGTTCAAGGAGGTTGATTATTTTATATATTTGATTTGAATACCAATTTCAGTTTTCTATTTTGTATTTTCTATGACGATGTTATGTACGGGTAAATCAGTAAATATGTTGTTCCCCACTTTTGCTGTTCTTAGGGAAATAAATGCATTTGAAATGTTTGAGTGAAGAGGTGGCGAGTAGTAGTAAAACTATATTTTTGTTTGGCAACTTCAATAAAAATAATAAAGAACTTCATTAAAAAAAGTATCCCAACAGTCAAGCATTAAGGGAACCATGTATTTTGAGGAGATTCTTGAACAGAAAAATTGTCTTCCAACAAGACAATGACACAAAGCATTTAAGCAAATCTACCAAATAATAGCTCAGGAAAAAGAAGATGTATGCAGAGCCATAGAGTGAGAAGAGTTTTTGCCGCCCACTTCTGCTTTTGCTGCCCACTTCTGGTGTATGCAGCCTCGAATAGTTCCGGAAATCAACGAGTGTTGCCACCATAGAAATTAAATCTATAGAAGTGCTATTCCAATGCACATAAATGTAGCTGAATGGTCAGAGCGGCAGCCATTTTTACGTGTACCATTCCAGTGCAAAGATCTAGCGCCCTACTTCCGCATTAAACCGATTTGCGTGTTGTTACCATGACAACTAACGACAGTCGCAATTTTTTTGTGTACTAATCGAATGACCACGCCAAACAGTTTAATAAGGCCTCTATAGATTTAATTTCTATGGTTGCCACTCTGTTTTCTCTATCACTCTGGATGTACGTATTGGAATGTCAGGACCAGAAGTGGGCAGTACAAACAGTACTAACCCTAAGTTAATTACGGAGGATTTGGCAAAGATCTTTCAAAACAGATTTTAGAAAATGGTTTGTTGCTGTAGGTAAAGTTTGCACACATGAAATCAAAGTTTGTTGTTGAATAAAAGCACTGTTGGCAAATAAATACTGAACATATGTCATGTTTTTGTTTGTGTTTTGGAATGTCATTATGAATTGGGGTTTATTAAAGGGTTTTATGAGTTTATTTTAAATGTACAATATGTCGTTTTTGGGCGCTAGGGGTCTCTCAATCAAAACAATAGCAAAAGATGTACTTGGATGACGTCGGGAAGTAGCGTGGGATCATGGGTTTTGTTATCGTTGTCAATGACAACCTTCCAATCTAGCGTCTCCGGCAGAAAAAAATGTCACTGACAAAGTAATGTATTGTTAAAAATATTATAACTTTATTAATGTTATGTTTGGCGGTTGTCACGTATCCGTATGTTGCAGTGTAGAGAGAGAGACAGGTGCGAAGGAATTGCAAACAAATAGTGTTTTAATAACAACCATACTTCAATCAAAGAAATACTGCCACATCTAGGGAAACACGCAACAGTAACATTGAACGACAAGGGAAGGCATGAAACACACATGCTATATACTGAACAAATGAGGGCTAACAGAGGACACCTGGGAACAATAATGACAGTGACGTAACCTAACGACACAGTAGGAATAACAGAACACATGTAAGGCACATAAGGAACACTAGGGGGAATCAAAATACAACACATGAGGGAGCAAACCAGAGACAGGACACACAGGAGAGCAACTAAACCAAAACAGTCCCCTTACACAGCCCACCCTGGGCTGGACGTGACAGGGGTTCCCTGGAACTTAGAACAACCAGAGCAGTTAAGGTTAAATGACGCCATTGACGGAAGAAGAAATGAAACGTCCTGTGTCTTCGAATTATATTACAAATTTCTCAGGGTTTGAAAGTTGGTGGAAACATTTAGGATAATGTAAGTACACAACTAAGAAATATATATAATATAGGTATAGTGATGTTTGCTTTTTTAATGCAATGTACGTCTTTTGTTATTGTTTTGGAGAACTACATATTGTACCTTTAATATTCCATACAAAAATCACGAGCATCGTTGTAGGGTTCACAATATTTATTATTACCTCAGATATAGTATACAAAGTTATTATATGAATACCTCAGGTGTCCTGTTATATTTTTCCCCTCCCATTTCCCTCTAAGCCTGCCTTGTCGGCAGCTCCGCAACTCCTTGGACAGTTATGGGATGGCGAGGGGCGCTCACATGGTTCATCCAACCATGTCGCCCGGAAAGTAAGAGAACCCATATTCAGGAACCCATGTGGACCTCTGTCACAAGTGTAGATGTCTGGAGACCGATGCAGAGTGCCAGAGCTTCTTTATTAAATACAAGGGGCACCGTATAAACAAAACAGAACAAATACCTCTGAATACAAGATGACAGCAAACAATAATCGATGCCCGAAGCTGCCTAAAGCAGGCTTAAATACCAGGCTGTTCCAAACAAAATAAGAAACACCTGCTAAAGCATAGCAGGCTACTAATGGCATGAAGGTGGCTAGACCAACTGCTATTCCCTCGAGCCCATTTGCCCAAACCCTCTCCTGTGCCCAAACATAACAGTTCTGCCCGACTCTATGCAGTAATACAACATGCCCTATAATTCTTGCTGACAATGAACACACCAGAGGCCTATAAAGAAACTGAGACAATTAGTACTCTGGTGACCCTGACCTCTGGAAACCCCGGATACCCCTAACAACCTCTACCGCAAGTGTGTTGTTATATAATAATATTACATTATGACAGGTATAACCTATGATATAATATGAATAAACAGGTGTAATAAATTATAGTATTACAGTATATGAATAGCTCAGGTGTTGATATGAACTTAAGACCTCAGATGTTTATATTATATGAATACCTCAGATGTATTCTGAAATAATATTACATGATTTCCTCAGGTATAGCATACAATATTATATGAATAATCCAGATTATCAGATGTAACGTAATGAAAACAAACTAGAAACCAAATGAACAAGTAACATGCAATGAAACTATCCTTAATAACAAGCATATTATCGTTTTACAGTTTTTCTCAATTACCAAAACACTATTTCAGAAACCTTGCTCCATATTCTGAAAACATTAAACACAAAACCTCATCTTCAAGCACTATTTACAAAACCTCTGACTACTCTCACAAAACGAAACTTTGCCTCAAAACAGTTGTACCTGTGTTCAAAATCAAACACTGCTCTCAAATCATAAACAAAGTGATCTAATTGATATATATTATCAAGCAGTCAGTAAACAATACACCGAAAAGTAGAAAACACATTGGTCAAAACATAGAGTTCTCAGGGAGAAGTACATTTTTTATCTCAAAACAAATTTCATATTATTCCATCATTGTCTTTTGATGAACGAAATTGTGTTCTATCATAGTAGCTCAAAATTGATCAGAAAATAGTATGCTTTGCTCTTTGCAATTTTTTTGTTCTTCTTGGTCCTTGTACCCCTATTTTTACAGTACTGTACCCTGCATCTCACAAACTCATCCTTTGTCTCAGTGATACTGTAATACTTGTCCTTTGTTGATATGAACCTGCAACCAGTTAAAGTCTGTTGAGCAGTTAGTACTATTACAGTTTTTTCCAATTGCTAACACACTAAAATGACATGCATAGCACAATTATTTAAACTGACACACAGAGAGCAAAACCTCTTCTCAAGTCTACAAAAGTCTAAACACATTTTTAAACCACACTAATTTGAAAAATGTGTTTTAGCAATTGGAAAAAATGGTAACAAATGGAAAGCACAATGTTCAGGGCCACAGGATTTGTTCATTGTACAGTATACAGCCTACAATGCACTGTACTACAGTATATAACACTAAAAGGGACAAACTGGCTTATATTGGTTGTGTCACATCATTGTGAAATGATGTGTCACATCATGTGAAATCAATTTTGAGTGGTTGATTTCAATCTATTTTTATTTGATTGTTGACACTTGTGTTTACCAGTATGGATGACATGTGCATTAGAGTGCAGAATGTGTTTTCAGAATGAAAATATGTTTAGAGTTTTGCTGAAAAGTCTAAGTGAGATTTGCAAATTGTGTTTTAACATGTGAAATGGTTTAAGGTATTGACAACAGACTGCACAATTAGCTAAATAAGTTCAGGCAACTGAGAACTTTGTTCAGCCAATGGGTTTTAGTGTTTTAGCAATTGAGAAAAACTGTAATAACACAAATAGTAATAATAGCAATCAAAGTAAAAAAGAACAAATAACCAATTATATAGAATAAATAAAAACTACTGCAAATATTCAACTAGAATACATATAATTTGAAAAACCTTAGGTGTATTGCACGAGTACTCTCACTGACTGGAGAAAGTTTGCAATCTAAGAATGCCACAGTTCTCACTCAACCAAACCACCTATCAACCCATCTCTTCTTCTTGTCACTCCCAGCCAGCAGCCAAGTAGCGCCCTCTAGTGTCAGTGTAGCCTGTCACATGCAAATAACTGCACAACTAAGAAATTATTATAGGTTTGTCAGTCCTTATATAATAGAACAACTGAGAAGCTCTTAATGATCATCTAAAGGATTATTAGGAACACCATACTAATACTGTGTTTGGCCCCCTTTCACCTTCAGAACAGCCTTAATTCTATGTGGCATTGATACAACAAGGTGCTGAAAGCATTCTTTAGAAATGTTGGCCCATATTTATAGGATACATCTTGCACTTGATGGAGATTTGTGGGATGCACATCCAGGGCACGAAGCTTCCGTTCCACCACATCCTAAAGATGCTCTATTTGGGTTGAGATCTGGTGACTGTGGGGGCCATTTTAGTACCGCGAACTCATTGTCATTTTCAAGAAACCAATTTGAAATGATTCGAGCTTTGTGACATGGTGAATTATCCTGCTGGAAGTAGCCATCAGAGGATGGGTACATGGTGGCCATAAAGGGATGGACATGGTCAGAAACAATGCTCAGTTAGGGCATGGCATTTAAACGATGCCCAATTGGCACTAAGGGGCCTAAAGTGTGCCAAGAAAACATCCCCCAAACCATTACACCACCACCACCAGCCTGCACAGTGGTAACAAGGCATGATGGATCCATGTTTTCATTCTGTTTACAACAAATTCTGACTCTAACATCTGAATGTCTCAACAGAATTCGAGACTCATCAGACCAGGCAACATTTTTCCAGTCTTCAACTGTCTAATTTTGGTGAGCTTTTGCAAATTGTAGCCTCTTTTTCCTATTTGTAGTGGAGATGAGTGGTACCCGGTGGGGTCTTCTATTCAGCCTCAAGGTTGTGCGTGTTGTGGCTTCACAAATGCTTTGCTGCATACCTTGGTTGTAACAAGTGGTTATTTCAGTCAAAGATGCCCTTTATCAGCTTGAAGCAGTTGCCCCATTCTCCTCTGACCTTTAGCATCAACAAGGCAATTTCACCCACAGGACTGCCTCATACTGGATGTTTTTCCCTTTTCACACCATTCTTTGTAAACCCTAGAAATGGTTGTGTGTGAAAATCCCAGTAACTGAGCAGATTGTGAAATACTCAGACCCGCCCATCTGGCACCAGCAACCATGCCACGCTCAAAATTGCTTAAATCACCTTTCTTTCCCATTCTGACATTCAGTTTGGATTTCAGGAGATTGTCTTGACCAGGACCACACCCCTAAATGCATTGAAGCAACTGCCATGTGATTGGTTGAGTAGATCATTGCATTAAGGAGAAATTGAACGGGTGTTCCTAATAATCATTTAAGTGAGTGTATGTCTATGGGTCCTTTTTAGGGACTGAAATATTTTCATCACAAGGGGGCGCAGTAGACCAATATTTCTTATTGGCAACATTATAATAGTACAACAGCAAACTTCTGATTGGTCTACTGATCCTTTTTATGGCAACATATTATAGTACATCTAAGAAGTTCTTAAAGGTGTATGGGTCCTTTTTAGGGACATAATTATTATTACCACAAGGGGTCTACTGTTTTCACATTGAGTGGGTTCACTAAACACATAGTTTTGTTTCCGCAGCAATGTGTGGGTGCATGAGAAACTAAACATTCTGTACTTTATTTAGTATGAGATTATCATAAGAGTAAACCTGCATGGAAAGTAGTGCCATACCCTACCACCAGAGGGAGACACCTTGGAGAGCACTTTGGAGAGCAGTCCATCAGTAAAAGACAGTGATTCCTGGTTAATAGCAGTTACCTTGGACTGTTTCAGTAGACTGCAGATGTCTACAGTGATACAAGTGAATCGGATCAACACCATACAAGTGTAACCAGGCAAATATATTTATTGTAAGTCTATAAAATATAAATTAGCAAAAAAATCTTGTTACTGTGAAACAGTTAAACTCACCTGTTGCCAGTGTTGGGTAAAGCTACTTTTCAGTTACATTCCAGTTACATGTTGAGTTCACAAGTTTTGGGAAGTCCCTAACTAAGACAAAATGATCAGGTAAATGGAGTCCATATCTTAAAAGTAACCTATAAAACAAATAGAAATAGTAAAGAATATATCAATCATGGTCACCAGTAAGATATGAACTCAATTTACCTGATCATTTTGTCCTAATTAGGGACTTCCCAAAACTTGTGAAGTCCCCAGGCAAACAGGTCTGGAACATGACGCCTGCAGCAACTAGCAACTCTTTTAACCAAAGAGCGATCTAGATTCAGCAGACACACACACACACACACACACATACACACACACACACACACACACACACACACACACACACACACACACACACACACACACACACACACACACACACACACACACACACACACACACACACACACACACACACACACACACACACACACACACACACACAGCCTGTCTTCTCAGCAGCAAGTATGTGTCTGTGTGCTTGTGTGTGTGTCTGTGAGTGTCTGTGTGTGTCTGTGTGTGTCTGTGTGTGTCTGTGATTGTGTATATCTGTGTGTCTCTGTTTGTGTATAACTGTGTGTGTGTGTGTGTCTCTGTTTGTGTATATCTGTGTGTGTGCGTGTGTGTGTGTGTCTGTGTGTGTCTCTGTTTGTGTATATCTGTGTGTGTGTGTGTGTGTGTGTGTCTGTGTGTGTCTCTGTTTGTGTATATCTGTGTGTGTGTGTGTGTGTGTGTCTCTGTTTGTGT
>JACXGM010014948.1:0-21692 GCA_016801145.1 Umbra pygmaea | reverse complement strand
GAAATATATTCGTAAGTCCTTAAAAGTCCCGCTGCAAGCAATGGCCGCCCCAGAGTGGAAGGAAAACAGGTTTTACGATAGTGTGACATCACTGCATGCAACCAATCCTGGACCGGGCTATTTTAACGACCGCCCAACCGGGCTGCCGGCACGAGCTTCCAAACGAGGCTGCCAGCCTGCTAAAAAATGGCGAAAAGTTAGAGTTCCAGAATTTAGAAGGGTAATGGAGACACATCTATAACCAGGCGGAACCGTGAATTTCACGGTTCTACATGGTAATGGAGACGAGGCATAAGTGGCCAGGGTTTAGACCTATAACCAATAATTGTTTGACATTGTGCAACATTGTCCTCACTTTGGAAGTCAGCAATTACGTCTCTCTGTACAGTTTGGCCTCTGTACCTTCTGGCCTCAATGAGATGTGAGGATATGAGGAGCCATTCCCTGTTCTTGAACTAATGAATCACAAGAAAACCTTCGGAAGTAAAGTATTACTATCTCAAAGTCACATGTTGTATATATTAGTTAGAATGCAGCACTTTCTTTGTATCTTGTATAATTCAGCGTCCATCCCAGGTGGGGCAGAGACAGCATCACTGCAAACTGGGTTCCTTCCCTTGTCATGCCATGTGCTGGCCATTCCCTGGGAGACCCCGCCTGAGCTCACAGAGTGATACTGCAATGACAAAAGGCCATTGGTCGAAAACTGTCACGATATGTCAAAAATATATCAGCTTACTCCAGAGATGAACGGCTTTCTGTAACTGCTAAAGTTATGTGACAGTCTGAGGAGGCCATGCTATAAAACATTCAATAGGGAAGGCGTAGCTGTTCACACCGTTGACAGATTAAACAAATCCAATAAGACAACTCCTCTTGCATCATTTAACCAAATTACTCTTAACATAAACTCTCTCCTCGGGGTCAAGAGAGAGACGGAGGCGAAGGCTGATGAGCCATTAAACCAGCTCTTTCTCTCATGGAGGAGGAGAGCTCATGTTCTGAATGCAAAACAGCTATGTAAAAACTCCATTAACAGGCATTGTTGAAGTGTGTAACGCTGCTTAATAAAGCAGAGCTGCTTGAAGCTGTTTGCTCCAGAGGATACTTCAGTTGTGTCCAAAAGGGTACTTTACCCTACTTAGTGCACTTCATTTAGCCGAAGCTCTTTGAAGTACAGAGAGCGCTAGATGAAAATGCTTTATTTAGCTCAATAAAAGACTATGGATGGCTTCAGACAATGGGATGTTGGTCCTTCTGGGGGTGGAATTGTGTACATGTAAAGTTTGCAAACCCCTGGAGAATTGGTAATAGATTTACCATTTTTAAAGAAAACATGAGTGAGCAGGCAAAACATATTTTTTATTTATCATGGGATTCATAATCAACTGTCCATGTAGGTCATAACAGAATGGCACAATCCTAAAACAAAACATGGCAACAAAGACAATAATTAAATTAGCCTTGTTCGAAAGTCTACATACCCTCAGTTCTCAATATGGTGTATTGCCCCCTTTAGCATCAATTTGTCTATGGGGCCCCGAATTGTTGCAGGTGTTATAGCTACCCATTTGTCTTGGCAAAATGCCTCCAGGTCATGCAAAGTCTTTGGTCGTCTTGATCACGTTTGAGGTCTCCCCATAGTTGTTGGATAATATTAAGGTCAGGAGACTGTGATGGCCACGCCAGCACCTTCACCTTTATCTGCTGTAACCACTGCAGGGTCAACTTGGACTTGAACTTAGGATCATTGTTTTGCTGGAAAGTCCAAGAGCATTCAATGTGCAGCTTTATTGCAGAAGATTGCAAATTGTCTGCCAGTATTGTCCAGTAACATGCTGCATTCATCTTGCCATTGATTTTCACAGGGTTCCTGGTGCCTTTAGAGCTCACAACCCCCAAAACATCAGTGATCCACCACCATGCTTAACAGTGAGGTTGGTATTTTTTTCACTACACCGCGTTTGAAATTATTATGCAAATTTGAATTCAGTGTCATAAACTTGAAATATTTTGTCTTTCAATCAAACTCCTGGATGGTAGTGTGTCTCGGGGGCCAGTGCCGGCCCCAGCCTTTTGGAGGCCCTAAGCAGAATTTGATTTGGGGGCCCCCACCCACAATGCGGAGTCACCTGTGCACTCGATTGGGGGCCCCCTGGCCAGGAGGCCCCAAGCCGCCGCTTAGTTTGATTATGCCTCGGGCCGGCCCTGCTCAGGGCTCAGTGGATCACTGAAATCAATTTGATAATTAGTTTGCCAGGTGAGCCCAATTAAAGGAAAACGACTTAAGCAGGCCAGAGGTTTCAAGCAAAATGGGAAGGAAAAAGGCATGGAATCCTTCTACGTTGAGTATGCGCTTTAGTGTACTCACTGAAACCTCAAGGGTTTTCAAGGGTTTTTCAAGGGTTTTTCACAACCTGCTGTCTCAGAAATCTGATGTGCTGTGGTAGACAGCTGAAATAGTAATACTCAGTCAATGTACAAATGTGACCCACCGCGGATATTTAGGCTTTTGGTCACAAGTAATTTTTTTACATTTTATGAAAGTACAGATTTAGAGCATTCAAATGGTGTATCACACACTGAAATAGAAGGAACATTTGGAAAGTGGGAATGACAGGACCTGTTTAGCAACTGTCAAATTATCTGTCAAACAAAGTAAGTAAGGTGATTGAGTCAATCTGAATCTCAAGCAAAATGACAGTAAATATAAAGTGTCTTGTTTAAAAAAAAGTTAGAAAATATATATAAGTATTATTTAATGAGTATACTTCTAAGTAAACTTTTACCCACTTATTTCATATTATAGTATATATGTACATTAATACATTTAAAATAGTATTTTAGTACACTAAAAACATAGAGCAAATGTATTGCATAGTTTAAATATGTCACTAGTAAACCAGCAATAGTAGATACAATTTTAGTTTATTCGTATCGTATAAGGAACAATGTTACATTAATAAACATTTGAGACACAAGGATTACTAGTAGTATTAACACACATTGTTGCTCCAGGTAGACGTAAGTGTTCTTGGTCACAACCTAGTAATGTTCGAATCCCATGGGGGACCATTGAGACGGCTATCAAAATGGACTATGAAAATGTATGTTAATGAAAACTCCCCTAAGTGATGGAGCGGGAGTCTATATTCTTATAGATTATTTCTGTCCAGTGTCAGATGTAGGCGCAGGGCAAGCGATGTCCATGGCATCTGTCACAAAACTCTCTGAAAAAGGTACGCTCGCCTGGCTGTGTCAGGTCCAGGTGAAGCACTCCTTGGCAAAGACAACTCCAGGCTGCTGAACATCAAACTGTAAAACAGAAGCACAAAGTGAATAAAAATGCAATATATTTAAACTATTACATTTAACCACCTATAAAGGAAAATATAACAATAAAAAATGGATACATACCTGAAGTGCAGCCCAAGTTGAAAAAAAGTATATTTAAATTATACTCCAGTATTATACTTCTAGTATACTTATGTTTAACTATATGTATGTATTCAATATATTTAAGTATATTTTAAGTATACTTTCAAAATATACATACCAAAATAATATAGAAGAAGTATATTTATGTCAGGATCCAGCCCTGTTGGGACTGTTATTTTTGACTTTCTGTTGATTTCAGTGCTTTTTCACGGTGGTTTAGTTAGTTTGCCATTTTCCCTCATGTCTCATTTGTATTCTGCTCTGTCTGTGTGTATTCTGATTCCTTCCCCTAGTGTGGTGTTTGTCTCCCTCTTGTGCCTCTGTAGTGTATTTACCTGTGCTCCTTGGTTTTGTCAGTAGATGTCAGTTATTGTGCCCAGGTGTCATTGTCCTCATTAGTAGTAGTATTTAGTTGGTGTGTTTGCTTCCCTCCCTTGTTCGTTCTTTGTTCCCTGTTACGTTCCTGGCTGTTAGATTTCCTGTTCAGTGTTCCTGTGATTCCTGATACCTGTTCCGAGTTTCCAGTGCTATTCTGAAGATTTCTTTGTTAGTCATATGTTTTGCCCATCGTGGCTGTTTTATTTTTCCCCAGTCTATTATTAAAGTGCCTTTTTGTTTATCTACCGTCTTTCGCGCCTGCCTCATCATTCCCTTTACCCTTTATACCCTAAATCGTGACAGAAAGAACGAACCACAAGATGAGACAGCGAAGGACCGGTGTTGGACACAAAGCGGAGGATGACCAGCTACCAGAGAGGGACAGAGTAGCCCTCTCCATTACCCGGTTGGAGGGTAGAGCGTTCGAATTCGCCCTGGCCCTGTGGAAGACGAACCACCCTCTTTTGGAGGACCACCAGGGGTTTACCCGTCTACTGGAGGGCCTGTTCGGGCCTCTCCCCGAATTGGCCAGCCCACAGCCATCCCTGTCAGAGCCTCCGGCTGTAGCCTTCCCACAGCCTTCTCTGCCAGAGCCTCCAGCTGTCGCCTTCCCACAGCCTTCTCCGCCAGTGTCTCCAGCTGTAGCCTGCCCACAGCTTTCCCCGCCAGTGTTTCCGGCAGCAGTCTTCCCACCTCCGTCGCTGACCATCCCGTCAGGTCCGCCGTCGCTGACCGTCCCGTCAGGACCGCCGTCGCTGACCGTCCCGTCAGGACCGCCGTCGCTGACCGTCCCGTCAGGACCTCCGTCGCTGACCGTCCCGTCAGGACCTCCGTCGCTGACCGTCCCGTCAGGACCTCCGTCGCTGACCGTTCCGTCAGGACCTCCGTCGCTGACTGTTCCGTCAGGACCTCCGTCGCTGACGCCACCGCCGGACCTCCCAGACCCCCTGCTTGAGCCAGAACTCCCGGAAGCCCTGCTTGAGTCAGGGCTCCCTGACACGCTGCCGCCCTGGCCATCTGACCTGCCTTTTTCCGGGCCTCCTGATCTGCCTTTCCCCGGGCTGCCTGACCTGCCTGTCCTGTGCCCCCTTGAACTGCCTGTCCTAAGCCTGCCCTTGCCTGTCGCTGTGCCCTTGCCTGTCACCGTGCCCTTGCCTGTCGCCGTGCCCTTGCCTGTCGCCGTGCCCTTGCCTGTCGCCGTGCCCTTGCCTGTCACCGTGCCCTTGCCTGTCACCATGCCCTTGCCTGTCACCGTGCCCTTGCCTGTCACCGTGCCCTTGCCTGTTACCGTGCCCTTGCCTGACCATGATCCTTCCCTGGTACCCAACCCTGTCCACGAGCCTGCCCTAGTTCCCGAGCTGGTGTCTGCCTCTGTGCCAGTGTTTGTTCCAGTCCCTGCGCCATTGTTTGCTCCAGTCCCTGTGCCATTGTTTGCACCGGTCTCTGTGCCTTGTCCTGCTCCTCTCCCAGTGTCATTAATTGCCCCCGTCCCGGTGACATTGCCTACCACTGTCCCTATGACTGTGCCTGCCCATGTCCCGGTGCCATTCACTGCCCTCATCCCAGTGTCATTGCCTGTCCCTGTCCCTGTGCCTGTCCCTCCTGACCCAGGGCCCCTCTCTGTCCCTTATGACCCAGGGCCCCTCTCTGTCCCTTATGACCCTGGGCCGCCTTCTGTCCCTCCTGAACCCGGGCCTCCCTCTGTCCTCCCTGTCCTTGGGTCCTTTGTTCTGCCCACCCCTGTGTTGTGGGCTTGGAGAGGGGGCAATGTCAGGATCCAGCCCTGTTGGGACTGTTATTTTTGACTTTCTGTTGATTTCAGTGCTTTTTCACGGTGGTTTAGTTAGTTTGCCATTTTTCTCCATGTCTCATTTGTATTCTGCTCTGTCTGTGTGTATTCTGATTCCTTCCCCTAGTGTGGTGTTTGTCTCCCTCTTGTGCCTCTGTAGTGTATTTACCTGTGCTCCTTGGTTTTGTCAGTAGATGTCAGTTATTGTTCCCAGGTGTCTGTCATTGTCCTCATTAGTAGTAGTATTTAGTTGGTGTGTTTGCTTCCCTCCCTTGTTCGTTATTTGTTCCCTGTTACGTTCCTGGCTGTTAGATTTCCTGTTCAGTGTTCCTGTGATTCCTGATACCTGTTCCGAGTTTCCAGTGCTATTCTGAAGATTTCTTTGTTAGTCATATGTTTTGCCCATCGTGGCTGTTTTATTTTTCCCCAGTCTATTATTAAAGTGCCTTTTTGTTTATCTACCGTCCTTCGCGCCTGCCTCATCATTCCCTTTACCCTTTATACCCTAAATCGTGACAATTTAGGATAAATAAATTACATTTCAAGTACATTTAAATATATTTTTTGTTTACTTGGGAGGTACTGCTTGATCTGTGGCAGCGGTCTGAAGTGTGGAGTCAGTTGATGTTGCCAGTCGTCGCTATCCACCAAAACTATGCCATCCTCCAGTCCAACCAGCTGAGGGATGTTGATTCCTGTGCCAGTGATGTCCTTCACCATAGTGCCAGAATGCATTTTTTCATCTTGCAAAAATAATCCAAAGCAACCTTTTCATAATGACCTGTGTTGACAGCTCTCTATGAATTAAGGTCAGCGATGTGGTTGAATCTACAGTTATTCATGCTGTTGTGTTTGGAAAGCCCAGCTGGTCACCGTGCGAGTGAATATAAACAAAAGAATACGAGACCGCAACCAATCAGAAAGATTTATGGGCGTGGACTTCAATTTCTTCTGTTATAACAATAAATTTTATTTTACTTATTTCACGTATCTACAGAATACAAATAGTTTTTTTAATAAAAAATAAAAGTTTACATGTTTGATTAATTAATTCCTTGAAAAAAAATATTTTTAAATGAAATTAATAGTTAGTGTTATTTTACATTTCCTGAAAAGTATACATTCTCGCCATACTCCTAGATGTCTGTCGGGTCACAAATTGACTACAGACTCTGTGCATTCTTCTCATCTCCCTTTTCTCTGCAACATTATCCGTGTTCCTTAGTGTACATTAAATGTCCATGGTAAAACAAGGGAAAACAAGAAGAATGTTATAACAAGTAAAACACACGTTGCTGATTTTATCTGTACATGACCTATCTGATTATCAGTTAAAAATATCAGCAAACAATAAACCTATTTATGATTGAATAAATAGATTTTTATTTATTCGAAGTGCTTTATAGCTTCATAATGATGTGCGTGTGTAGTTGAAGGATGTGTTTTAAAGGGAGACATGTAACTGTAAGATAAGAGATTATGATTATTCTGACCACATGTATCCTACTTTCATCCCCTTCACAGTCTATCTTGCAACTCTAACTGTATATACACACCGCCGCCAACTTGAGCTTCAAAGTTACCAGAAGTCATTCATTTTCAATAGAAGCCGGCTTCTCTCAGCTACAAGGACCGGCAAATCAGTCTGCATCGCATTTTGGGCATGTTGAGCGGCCAGAGCGTCAAGCAGAATGTCGAAGTTTGTTCAACTTTATGGTAATGAGCTATGACGCGGTTCAGCGGCAAACAACAGTGAACCAATCGGAATTTAAGTATGTATGCTTGTCTTCCTTGCTTGATGTGAATGTCCTGCCACGTCAGAGCAGCCAAAGTGGCCAAAGCATCAAGAGCTTCCTCGTACTTTTTTGACAAGCGTCCTTGACGAGGCAGCCAGAGCTTCATTTGAAGCTCAAGTCGGCGCCAGTGTGTACATGCAGTAATTTAGGAAGTTATGTGAAGTCAGGGCTCAGTGGTAAAGGATGATTATCTAAAGTTGATTGGAGGGATACATAAGTGAAAAGAGGGGGAGGAATAGTCAATATGAAAATATATGCAAACAATATGTATAAATAACATTTTGATTGAGAAATTTGGTAGTATAAAATAGCTTGTTTTTCATTTATAATTTTTGATGAGTACCAAAAAATTGAGAGGTAAACATTGTGTAACATGATCTCACAGAATTCTGTGAAATGAACATGGCCCTTTAACCCAAAATCTGTGGCAGTTTCACGGAATCGCCGAAAATACAGATGTGATGGATTATAGTAAGTGGTGCCAGGATATGTGTTGTAATGGTTAAGGTTAGGATTAGGAGAAGGGAAGGCATTATATTAAGTGGTACCAGCACATGTGTTATTATGGTTAAGGTTAGGAGTAGGAGATGGTAAGGGCACACTGAATAAACGTTTTACTCCACCCATATTGAGGCACACCCCGCTACAGCTCACTGCTGTGGGCCCATCATGGAATTGTCGGCGATTGCGTGAAACTGCCACAGATTTTAGGGCCGTGTTCATTTCACAGAATTCTGTGAGATCAGGTTGACATTGTGTTTATCTCAGTTACATAATTTGTGTCATAATAAAGATGAGTTTGTTCTCTTTAAACCAAAGTAAACTTGTAATTATAAATCGTTTTAGTCTGTTTCTTTGACATTTTTCACAAATATAATAATCTGGTTTATTTTTAGAATTCTCTATATTTTACAGCCACATTCTAGAATTCTGTGTAGGTCTAGAGTTAAAACCTGTCACACCTGTTGTTGTTCGGAGAGAGAGTTTGGTGCAAAACATTGTCTACAGATAGCTAGCTAGGTTACTAAGCATTTTTAAATCAGGTGAAAATGTTATTGAATGAAGTGTCTGTATAGGTCAATTAGTTGATTTCATGGATGTGTAAATAGCCTGTATTAATTGACACACAGGTAGGCTTTGCATCACACAACACTGCTGCAACACAATCACATTGCCGTTTCCTGAAAATGCAAGCCATTCTAGTTTTAAATTAAAATGATAGATTAAGACAAATGCAATGAAATGTTCAGAGACACTTTTTGCAGTTTCCGTTCATAGCACAACTGGTCCTCTAATTGCACATTTAGCCAAGATAGGCCCTTCTAGAATGTCTCTGTAGCCTACTGCTGCATAATATGATGTGTTTCAGTAATAGTAAACACAGATGACACACTTACTGATGTCCTGTTGCCAGGTAAGCCTACTTCACAGTTTTCAGAAGACCTTGTGTAAAGTTAGACGTCTTTGTCAACCCACTGCAGAGTGATATGGAGTGATCAAGAGCAAAGCCAAACAGACCGGGACAACACTGCTGGAAATTAATTGCTGGGTATTGTGTTAGTCGGGCTTGTTAAGCCGGTGACGGCTGTGGGTAAAGTCATTGTTGCATTGATTAGATAGGTGCTGGGAGTCGGATGGGTAATGCAAGCTAGTCATAAATGGCGGGCGAGCCACCAGTTGCTTGCAGTCAACCTGCTGGAGACCCCTTGCCTACAGTCAATCGCAGGTTTGACAAGCCTGACCAGGCCTAGTTCAGCACCAGCCTCATCAACACTGAGGGGAGGAGAAACAGCACTAGCCCCCCTTCATACACAGGGGAGAGCAAAGAAATGGCGCCAGTCCCACACAGGCGAGCGGAGACGTCATAACACTTGATGTGCTGCTGTTGATGGGGTCAGGTTAGGCCTGCAGCTGCCTGTGAAGGTATTTTAATTATCTCTCCCAGGGTTTGTTTACAGTTTGATTGCCTGTTTGAGACACGGCGCATGGCTGATCCCATAAAGTTATAATTCCCAGTATTAATTGCGTGTAGTGGCATAGCGGGGTCTCTGCATTCAAATTCAATCTAGGGATTAATTTTGGTCTGACGACAAAAGAGGCAAGACAGATACTGTATGCTTTAATTTTCTAATGGATACATTAGATGCAGTCGTAGAGGTAATGGACTATCAAATTAAAAGATTTATGTGACATAAAGCCGTGTAGACATACAGTACGTTGGTTGACCTACATCAATGTATCTGTTTCAGTTTGACATTTTTGTTTGCACACATTGAATCATTTTCGTCTAGTTTGTGATTTATTTGGAATCTCATTTCTGACCAATCAGTGCTACTGTTCTTAACCAGCTCGATGGACCATGAATATAGCTCCCCAAAGAGGGTTTATGCTTAATCTTTGGTAATGTGTTGTGAATTTAAGAGATTTTAGTAACATTACTTCATAACGTTATACTTTGACCTTCGGAGTAATATGAAGTGCTGAAACGTATTTAGGACCAATTGAATAGGATGTATTCATGACACACAACTGAATATTTCACCAGAGAAGAACTACATAAGCTTATTATACTTGTGGGGTGAAAATATCGAGTTCTTCTCTGACCTGGAATGGGATTTGTTTATGCATTTCGTCCAGTCACAAAGTGAAGTGGAGCTGTTTCAGCAGTTACAATCCATTCTGTGTCTTACAGTTGAGTGATAATTTTATGTGACTAGGTTTTAAAAGTATTTTCCCCTGTTCCTACAGCTTGCTAAACGTGGCGTCGGCACAGACGGCTGAGCCGCTGACTGAAGAGGAGAAACATGTTATTACAGAACGCTTTGGAAGAGGATTCGCAGAACATGCTCAGAGATTACTGACCATGAACACCATACACACTCATCATCATCAGCATGTCAGGTGTCAGATTCTGACGGGTGATTCTCCAGAGAATCAGAGGCTGTTCTTACTCGCTGGTAAAATGCGGAATGTCGTCCCGCTCTCGATCTGATCCCGTCTGTTCACACTCATAAGGTTTGACCGCAATCAAATCACAGCGCATATTTTAACCAGCTGCACTTGTTGGCACAGTCAGAATTTGGAGAGTATTAGAACACGATGCATGTCACAGAGAGCTAGAAACAGAGATGAAAACCTTCAATTTTCTGAGTTTCTGTCTCAATAAAAATATCCACATAACATTTTTCTTTGATTAGTGATAAACATTCAGCTGTATTCACTACAGCAAACCTTTATAGGATATTCAATACCGTAAGCCTGTGTAGGATATTCAGTACAATTAACCCGACATGTACAGTATACTGTCCAGTATACACTGTACATCAGATCTCAATGCTCCCTGCTGTGGTTATTTCCTTTCCTCATTGTTGGAAATGTCACCCTGGTCCAGTAGACTCATTTATTTGTATTCCTTATAGCTGGATTGTACTGTCAGAGCCAGTGAGCTGTGCCTTCTGTGCTACAGTGGCATTGACTAACACTGTCTTTTCCTTTTGTTCTTTTCCTCCATTGTTTGAACTCAGTTTCAGTCCAATCCCCACTCACTGCAACGTTGCATTGGTCCAAGCTTGTCTACTGACAGCATTGTTCTGCCCAAGCCATGACTTTCAGAAAATTCTGAGTGAGAGAATTCAGGACAATTGTTTCTTATTCCCTTTGACTGTTTGGTAATTAACTAATTGCATTGTGTTATTGTTATTTTTTTGCTAGTATGGAATGTTGCCCATTCTCAATTGCTAGTGCTGTTCACAGCTCGAGTGGGAATATCTAGTTGTGTTTAATCTTATAGTAATAGCTAATCCAAAGAAAAATATGTATGTATAAGTAGGCTTATTAATTAATTGATCTGCCTGTGGATCTTGAATCCCCTTTAATAAAATCTTTTTCATTTAAGTATTTCTGTGAATTATTTATTGTAAAGTGTTTTTTGTCACAAACTGATTCTGTAAACCTGCCTTAACTCCACCCCCACCTGGTGCCTCCCATATTTCCATTCTCCCCAGATTTAACCTGTGCTCATTTCCTTTTCTTGTTGCCAGTTCATCTTTTGTTTCAAAAGTCGTTGGGAGTGTTTTCCCATCATCCCAGTGTCTGTTCCAGATTTCCTGTATACAGAACCCGTGCCTGTTATGACTTGATTTCTGTCTGTCATTTATGGAATTACTTTTGTGTCAAATTATCAAATAAATTAAATGTTTTGAAATATGAAAACAAAAACGTATGCAAATTCTATTTATATTAGGATTCAATTTCAGTGGGGGGTCCGTGTGGAATAGTGGGCTAAGTCGCTGCATTGCAGGACAGTCTACATCACGATGGTCATGGGTTCGAGCCTGCCCATAGGTTCTCTGACTCCCCGGGCCTCTTGATTGAGGCAATGCAAGTTGGTATAGCCCTGCCTGGGATGTGGATTAGATATCTCAGATTATCTACCTTGCCACGTTGCTCTCCAGCGACTCCTAGAGTTTAGATTGGGCGCCTGTAAATTAAATCATGGAAGTGTAGCGAACGTAATCATCTCGTGCATGATCCTACTAAAGGCTTTGAAAAGAATCGGCGGCTTGGGCCACATGTGGTTGGATGAACCATGTGAGCGCCCCTCGTCATCCCACAGAGCTGTCCAAGGATTTGCAGTGCTGCCAACAAGGCAGGATTAGAGAGGAAATTAGAAAAGGGATGAATAATATAAAAAAATATTAAATTTAAAAACTAAACAAATCAATTTCAGTGATGATACGATTGCAAATAAATGTAATGCATCAGTGAAGTATGAGCCAGGAGGCAGATGCAGGCAAATAATGTAATTTACTTAACAGAATAATACACACTAGAACTAAGTAAACATAACAGAAAGAAGATGAGCATGATGACAAAACACAAGGACAATCACTCACAACTGACAGCAAGACAACAGAGCTTAAACCTGCACTATGTAACTTTGTTGAAAACTCCGTAATCAGTGTGTTTTTGGTGACCCCCTTTGGTTGGAATGTGCTATTACTTCTATGGTTGACACTGTTTCCCAGAAATCCCAGCCACAAAAGGAGTCGATTCAGAATAACGTGTTAGAGCTACATCCGCTTGATTGAAAATTAGAGAGCATTTTGATCAGAGCCAAATGCTGGATTCACACCAGGCACGGCAAACTGGTTGTGCTGTGGCGGAAGTTCATTCATTCCAATAGGAAGCAATGCGCACCACTGCGGCAAATGTACCAGATCCGGCAAAATGTGGATGTGGTGCGACAGGTGTGTCACAAGAGTTGAAATTATCCAACTTGTGTGGTGCGGTATTGAATGGTAAATATAAATGAAAACACATACCCAAGTACTTGTTTGACTGTTATTGCATTATTGCATATTTGTAAATCAGTTTTACATTTGGAGTCGTAGGGTGAAAACTGAAAGTCATGGATAAGTATGACTTAGAAGCTTCACATTAGTGTTAGCATGGGTAGCACGGGTAGCACTAACACTAGGCTACTGGCTTCAGTGGCTAAACCTTAACGTTTACCTTACTACATCTCTGTTTTGAAATCAAAGACGATTCAAGTTGTTCTTTTTTGTGCAACTGTTGGATTTTCCTTGATTTTTTTCTTGTGATTCTGATTCACTAACCTGTGGTCAGAAAACCATTGAGAAAGCAGAGTAGTAGAGTACCAACAGTCCAATCAGCATTTAAGGTCCAGCCCACTTGTTCTGATGAGGCATGAGTTGACCACACAACCATGATAGTTTTAAGACTAAACCATACACAAAGTATCAAATATATTAAAGAATAACAACTCATTACGCTTGGATGAATAATTTAAATATATTTTTATTAAACAAAGCCACCATCAGCACCAGTCACCACCACCATCCTTCGTCAGCACCAGCCAGCTCAAGCAGCCATCACCTCCAGCAGCCACCACCTGCAGCAGAGTGAAAATAAGCAGACAAGTCCTTGAATAGCCTGTAGGTCAATGTGTTTCCCCACACATGGACAAAATGCTGCCAAGTTGGTGAAGGGGTTGACAGAAGCTTACATGTTGGCCGGTGTCTCTTGGTTCACAAAAAACTCAGGCTGTGAAATTTGGGGACAAAATTTGTTACACTAATGTCTTTGTAATAAACATATTAAAGCTCATTATGGCTTATGATATTTTTTGTTTGGAATAATTTGTATTCATAAATGTAATCCAACAGCCTTTTCAAGGGTATAATTAAAGAAATGCAACCTTATCTCTACTACACACAGTACTCAACTGACTAGCTAACACCATCAGGTTCAGCAGATAAAACCTAAATAAACCTAAATAAAACCTGTCCTTAACATAGATTGTATAAATCACAGGATATAACCATGTGTGACGTCACCCATTGGTTTGTGAAAATCTTATTTGGGTAATCGAATTTGCCGTTACGGGTGCAGACATCTTGGTTGCGGATGTGACGATTTTAGATGAGAAGGAGGAGTAATCTAACTGATATTAATTGGGATGCTAACGAAAAACATTATTAAAACAAAATGTAAAACTAAATGTAACGTTACTTACCGGAAAAAGTTAACTGCCAATTCCTTTGAGTGTCTTGTCGTACAACTGAACGCCATAGCCACACCCTAAACGCCCCTTTGCTTTATCGCCAATTTTAAAATCAACAAGACCATCCTTCAACATATAAACACCATGATAAAATGCAGAAGGCTTAAATCTAGCGTTTGAGACCATATACTCATTATGAAAATGATTATTACCTCAGTAAATCAAGTATATTATGTCTTTCATTCTCATAAATCCGATTCCTAAACGATTCCTAAACAGATTTTTTTTAAACTGAAAAAATAACACTAAATAAAGGCTCTTATAGAGTTTTTTATAGAAAATTATTTAAATGTAACAATATATTAATGTTTTGAATTACTTAAAAATATAATAATTAAACCTGAGTCACCTAACACACAACTACAATAATTTAATAATAAAAAACATTTACATTATTAACAACAAAATAAATGTTGAGTTGGTATGCTAACTAAAACAGCTTCAAACTTTAGCGGTTCTTTTGCAGAAAAATTACCATATATGCCTTCTCTGTCAAGTGTCACACCCACACCATCTTCGAGGACCTTCCGGCTCTCTCAGTCACCGGAATACTAGGATTTCATTAAGTGTCAAGTCCATTTTATATGGTTCAGCGGTAGTACCTTATATGTTATGGTTAGAGGAAGAACACGGGAGGTGCTGCTCATGGCCCTACCTCAAAAGATGGCAGCCTTCTGCGACGCCACCAACAGCAGTCTGCACACAGCCACCGCCAGCAGTCTGCACACAGCCACCTCCAGCAGCCTGCCCTGAGCCCATCCTGGCCTCAGACCTGGAGGTCCTACTCCTCCCTCCGCCTCCTGGGTTTGGCGATGACGCCTCCTGGGAGGAGTCAGGACCCCCTGCTCGGCCGCAGTTGACGTCCGGACCCCCTGCTCGGCCGCAGTTGACGTCCGGACCCCCTGCTCGGCCGCAGCTGACGTCCGGACCCCCTGCTCAGCCGTCGCTGACGTCCGGATCCCAGTCTCAGCCGTCGCTGACGTCCGGAACCCCGTCTCAGCCGTCGCTGATCTCTGGACCCCCGTCGCCGAAGCCGCCGACGTCCGGACCACCGCTGGACCTCCCAGACATCCTGCCTCCAGGGCTCCCAGACACCCTGCTTGAGCCAGGGCTCCCAGACACCCTGCCGCCCTGGCCAGCTGAACTGCCTGACCCCTGGCCTCCGGACCTGCCTTTCCCCTTACCTCCTGAACTGCCTTTCCCCGGGCCCCCTGCCCTCTCTGTCCCTCCAGACCCAGGGCCCCTCTCTGTCCCTCCAGACCCAGAGCCCCTCTCTGTCCCTCCAGACCCAGGGCCCCTTTCTGTCCCTAAAGACCCAGGGCCCCTCTCTGTCCCTCCAGACCCAGGGCCCCTCTCTGTTCCTCCAGACCCAGGGCCCCTCTCTGTCCCTCCAGACCCAGGGCCCCTCTCTGTCCCTCCAGACCCAGGGCCCTTCTCTGTCCCTCCAGACCCAGGGCCCCTCTCTGTTCCTCCTGACCCCGGGCCCTCTGTCTCGCCCACCCCGTTGTTGTGGGCTTAGGGGGGGGATTCTGTGACGTCCAGCCCTGATGGGCTGCTATTATGGACTTCCCTTGGTTGTGTTAGGTTCTGTTATGTCTCTTGTGATTATGTCTAAGGTCTCAGTGTTTTTCAGTATATGTATACAGTGGTTTATTTATGGTTCTTTTGAGTTGCTCCCTCATGTCTCATGGTCTGTGGTTCCCCCTGGTGTTCCTTCTGTGTCTTACAGGTGTTCGGGTGGTCTGATGTCATCAGTGTGGGACGGTGTGTACATGTTGATTGGCACAGGTGTACCCTATTGTATCTGATTAGCTATAGTATTTAGCCCTCATGTTTCTGTCATTCCCCTGTTGGTCAATGCATCCTGTTACATGTCTTAAGTTTATTCAAGTGTTTCCAGTTTCCAGTGTTTCGCCCCTCGTGGCAGTGTTTTGTTTATTGAATTAAAATTCTGTTGGATTATTGTACCTTCGCGCCTGTCTCTATCTCTACGACGGACAAACGTGACAAGTGCAAATTAAATTAACTGCATTTTTCTGATGACAAACGCTATTATGTTCAAGTGCAATGCGACTGAAATGAATCCCGCAATTTGACAGCGGACGGCTGAGTCAAGTGAACAGTTTATAGGCTAAAAGATGTTCTGTGCAAACCTTATAGTGGATGTCGCAATTAGTAAATTTTTCCAAGGCAATGTACAGAAAGGTGTTTAAACCACATATGCAAACATAAGCAAACATTTTATTAACTAGTAGAAATTACTTTTCCCAATTACCTATAGCTATTCACATGCTTAATTAATTCATTTAGGCTTTTTCACGATTAAGGCGATTGGTGCTGATTTTGCCCAAACTATGCCAATCTATTCAGGGGGCACTGAAAATCGATATCACCAGGTTGTTCTTTGGAAAAGATGATATCCTATGGAATGGAACAGATATTACCCTTGCAGTTTTTCTCTCTTAACTCATAAGATCCAAATTTAAAATTGACAGCAGAGAGAAATCTAGAAAGGATCAAATTTTTAGATTTTACCATTTATAAATACGTTGATTTTTTGGAAGCTACCATTTACTTCAAGCCGCAGAGTAGTGTAACACTTTTACGCACAGACAGTTAATAATCCTTGACACCTCATAAAATATAGGCTACCAGTTGGTCAAATACTTAAGACTACTACGTAACTGCAGTACAGCAGTTAGTAAAATACTTTAGTATCTAATAACCGGGAACGAATACTAGGCTAATTAATAGTTTTATTAATTATAGCCTGTTAATGACAGCACCTACATAATACATGGAAGTCCGTTTGCATAACGTTTTGTTTCCAGACAAGATGTTGCTTTTGATGGATGTATATAACTGTCCAGAAACAAAATTCAAAGAAACTCGCTTGCAATGCAAAACTGCACAGATGTTGGCTTGACTGCATTAACTATAGTGTCGTCAGTACAGTAGCTATAGCAGGCTGATTGATGTTGTCAGTAAGGTCTGTATCACCTAAACATTTGAATAGCATAAAAAATGCATCACTAAAGCAAACTGGCAAACGAATGCCATTTAAATTAAATTAAACTGTACATAAGTGTTCAGACATTGTTATAAACAATCTAAATGATCAGTTTGATAGGAACTATACTTGATTTGTGGAGTAGTAACATGGCAACAGTAATAGGAGTGGTGGGGGGTACGTTAATGTTTCACGATTATCGCACAACCTTTTTCTTTCGCTAAAAATACTAACTTAAATATTAATTTTCACAAATAAAATGTTGGCAACCATTTTATAAGCGCATTAACAAACTCCAGACTGTGCATTGCCAGGGAATAACCGCACACCTCCGCAGTGAAAGCCACTCGGTTTCAGCCTCGTGGCTTTCTACACTGCTGAGGTGTGCGGTTATATCCTGGCAATGCACAGTCTGTCGTGTGTTAATGCTTACCTATGTGGTTACCATTGATTGTATATGTTGTTCCTGAGGTTAAAGGTTAGGATTAGGGTTAGCGTTACTAAAATATATATACAATGTGCAACACGCTTGCATCACATGGAATGGAGAAAAACGCACAATGCATCCATCTGGATTTGAACTCGCAAACTCTGGGATGAAAGTTGGGAAAGTTTGACATTTTAAAAGTAGCCTACATTTACGGTATCTAGCTAACGGTAGACTACAGAGAATTGTGATATTTTGATGTCCATTTCGCAGCATCAGAGGGAAAATACTTCAGTCAACACATTTAGTGGAATCGAAATTAGGAACCGGAATTTGCGTTCTGATCCGGTCCGATTCCTACCGGTTGCGTAGGAATTTCGGTACCCAACCCTACTTTTTACTAGTATTTATGGTAACACTTTACGGTAAGGGTACATGAATTATCATGAATTAATGTATAAAATCATGCATGAATTATGCATTCATTCATGAATTAATATCTCATGAATCATCAGGACCTAACACGAGTTCAACGGCTTTCATTCATGATTTCATGGATGAACAACACCTTGTTCAAATTGGTCTTTACTATCCATTGTGGATAAAGCTGTGGTTATGGTACATGAATAATCATGAATTCATGCATATAAAAGCATTAATTCCTGCATGTAAGACAACTCCTCTTCAAAAGACCAAGTCACCACTTTAGTTCAGGGGCCACACTAATTATGAAGTCATTAAAAGGTGATGCTTAGTTAATGATGACTACTGTATTTGAATATCAACAGAATTCAATGTGCTGTTAATGGCAAATTTTGGGGTCTGTCCATTTCCCTGCAGGCTATGAAGAAGACATGAACATGCTTGGAAACTCAGATCATAATTCATAAAAACTGTTCTCACATTAATTGATAAAACGTTCTAGCCTGTATGCATGCATGAGTTAATGTTGATTTTGTATATTGCTTTAATAATTAGAATAGTAGTCTTACATGCATGAAGTTATGACGATTCCTGATGACGATTCCTGTACCATAACCGTAGCTTTATCCACAGTGGATAGTTTGTTTGAACAAAGAAAACATCATGATCATGCGTAATAAATCATAGTTCATGATGATGTACCCTTCTTAGTTAATGTTTTAATTAAGGTTTTGTTCATCCATGAGGTCATGAATGAAAGATGTTGAACTCATGTTAGTTCCTGATGATTCATGAGATATTAATGCATAAATTAATGCATAATTCATGAATGATTTTATACATGAATTCATGATAATTCATGTAGCCTTAACGTAAAGTGTTACCGTATTTATTACACATTTTCATAAACGTAGAACACTTTCCAACACACTGCACCATTACGCATTTCAGTATTTTATTAGGAAAGTTAAATCTTGAGGCATATTTGCACAAATGTTATTCTTTTGTATTCATGATGTATTGAGTTATTTGCCAAATTTAGATCAACCAGTACCTGATATCTAATTGGTCAGGTATTTTCACCCAGCCAGAAGAAGACTGGCCACGCCTCAGACTCCGGTCCCTACAGTTCTAGCCACTTTGGATCAGCTTTTTGTTGCTTGCCTTCTGTGGTTCTAGGCTGAGTTTCTGTATATGCTCTACGTGACATCTGCTGATATAAAATGGGCTCTAACATGAATCTGAAGGTGCACAGATGTCTTGGAAAAGTGTAGTTTAGTAAATGTATAGAATTACAAAAGTAAAATCAATAATGATTTCAGCGTTAATTTAAGAATTTCCATCTTTCTCAAACAGGTTTTTTTCTTAAACATTAAGCTTCCAAACATACACATGATTACCCCTCTTAAAACAGTCCCCAAGTCTAGAAACAATATTTCAGGTCCTCTCCCATGCCTGTAAGCTTGTTAATTGCAGTAGGGGAATCATGTTTCTTGAAGCTGTACTTCAGGCCATGTCCTAAGAAATACAGAAGAGGACACTAGAAACTACAGAGGTTTAGTCACATTATTATACTTTTTAAACATACCCCTCATCTCTCTTAAATGTTCATCTGGTCTCAGGGTCTGCCTCTTTGGTAAACCGGATCCAGAGCAGAGTCTCTCAACTACACTGCTCACTGAAGGCCTGAGATGCAGTTATAATTTTTCAAGCTGTAGACTCTCCACCTTCTGGACTTCAAAGTACAGTTTCGGTAGCTGAAAGAAAATTGGGTGCCAGTATTATTACTCTACAGAATGTCAGTTTGTCAAAACGTATCAACATTTAACCACTTGCCAACTATTGATTTCCTGGTGTACATACGGAGGCTATTATTCAGACACAATAAGGTAATCTCACCTATAGTTCAGCAAAATATTTAAAAAAATATATATAGGTATTATTCTGTCAGCTCAAACTAAAACGATTCATTATTGCAAGTGTGGGTACTGTTTTGCTTCAGATAATCCACAAGAGTGTATGAACTGCAGACTAAAAGCAGATTGTCTAACAATTTATTGTGATTGTAATGTAAATTCATATTTATCATGAACTGAAGCTGAGTACCGTTTAACAGCAAAAACGGTTGGTGATGTCTTTGATCAAGACAAGAAGGATGGATCATCCTGAAATCATCCTGCATGTGTTTGGTAGAACAGAACATTGTCAGCTAAACAGACTCCATTACAAACACACACGTCCTCAGCAAGTGCATTTGAAATAGGATTCTAGTGTTTCTGCTTGGAACAAAATCAGCAACATTTTTGAGGTAAAGAGAGTAAAGGTGCCCCAACATATAACCAGGATAACTGTCACTGGATAATAGCAGTGCTTGTTTTAAGTTTAAATCTTAAGTCTTTGGTAATTAAAATACTTCATAAAAATATTGTTAATGCTTGTTTTTTATGTGAAACTGTGTTGTCTCTTGCAATATTATGCTTAACAGCCAAGTCTTCCTCCATTCAGGGATGTAACAAGAAATGATGGGGGCAGCGGCTGAGTGGGGAGGCCCAATATGTGATTGAATATGATGTAAATTTGCATTGTAGTTTCATGAGAGATGTAATAAAGTTTTCCTGGATGTTCTGGTTAACAAGAACTGATGGCTGCACGTGTTATATTCCTCCGTTAAGATACCTTTTACACGATTATCCATTCCTGAAATAGAACGTGACAAAATATTATGGGCCCAGGGAGGACACAGGGAACCATTGGATATGTTTATGCTTCGATGGGGCTGAGAAAAATTATGAAAGTTGGGAAACAAAGTCTCTAGGCTATCTATGCCTATCGGGATACTGGTAGAGCCAAGTAATGAGAGAGATGACCGTAGTGCAGAAACAAGAAAGAAGGAAGAAGCTTATGCTGAATCATGCAGTTTTTGGATGATAATAGTCTCTTCCTGGTTATGAGAGAAGCAACGGATAATGGACGAAAAGCTCTGAGCATACTAAGGTAAACCACGCATGATTAGTCTAGGTAAGTTAACAATAGAACCAACCACAGAGGTACACACAGAATACTGGCTAACTACTCAAGCACCCATATAAATTAACAGTAGCCTATAAAGCCAAATAAAATATTCCTTGAAGCTACTGATAATCTGCCAAATATCAGGACTAGGCCTATTATTTGAATAATATTGTTTATTGAAGATACTCTGCCATTACAATAAATCAAATGATTAGCATTGAATGCAATATATGTTTTACATGAATATGCTATTACAACAGTGTCAACAGATTAATTCATTAATTGGTGATAAATCCTGCTAGCTAGCCCTTTTGTTAACTTCAGCAGATGGTACAGCTATGTCTAATTCTAACGAGCTTATCAGTCATCAATTTATGGGGAATTCGTAATGATATCACATTGGCTGTAGTACTAATGGTGTAGTAATTGTATTTCTCAACATTTGTATTCATTTGATGCTGGCTCATTTTAGGGCTAGTATAGATGTGCACAGGTTTGCCTACTCATGCACCATCCTTTATAAACCAGAGCTAGTTTTTGCCACAGATTTGTTAAATATATATATTATTAGGTAAACCATGTCCCGGGTCTTAAATATGTCTTGTTTGATCACAAATTGCATTATTTAGTAATACTACAAGATAGAATAAATAATCCTCTGCTAGCATGCATTATCTTTACACCTTCATGTTGATGTAATTTAGTTATTTATGAGCAGTTTACACCTTTACATTGATCTATGTTAGTTATTTATGAGCAGTTTACACCTTTACGTTGATCTAAGTTAGTTATTTATGAGCAGTTTACACCTTCACGTTGATCTAAGTTAGTTA
>JACXGM010014946.1:7876-21795 GCA_016801145.1 Umbra pygmaea | reverse complement strand
GCCCTGGTCTGAGTATCCAAGTTAATGAAATATGTCTGGGTCCGAAATCTTTCATTTAAGCATGTTAACTGTGCCACATTTTCCAGATCTGACAGTCCTGCTATCATTTGTCTAGCTTGTCAAGTTTTGTCTTATATTATATACGTTTATACAAACCTGTCGCCTTTGGACATGCTTTGACATGGTGAAAACTGATGCGGTATATACAGGTGTGGAGTCTGTGGACGAGCTTGTGCATCGGCACTCAATTGATTTTCCTTAAGGCCCCAGATGTCTGTCCCAGTAAATATCTGAATTTGAATTTTTTGAGCGAATTTGAATTTCTGACCTGAATTTGAAATGTGAGAACTGAATGTTAAAGTATGTTTATTAGAATTTTCAGTGCAACTGAATTAAAATTCAAAATATTACATTCAGTTTTAACTTTTGTAATTCAGTTTCAAACTAATAAATTCAATTTCAAATTGTGCTATTCAGACTCAGTTTTTAAATTCAATTATTCAAGTTAAACAATACAAATTCAGTTTGTTGTGGCACAAATTTCTGCCCATACTGTTTAGCTTAATGCATTTTAATATTGTCCACTGCACAGCACATCCAAGTCTTTGAAAATGAAATGTCAAATGTCGTTTTCATTTGAATTTTAATTGAGACTTAAATAATGCTTGCATAAATGGGAAATTAGACACTACATTGTTTATATTGGATTTTAATGTTCACATTTTCATTAACAGTTGAATTTAGTCCTTTGTAAAGCGGGGTATGTCTTTGAAAATGAAATGTCAAACGGTTATTCCATTTGAATTGTTTTTTTTATGGGAAGGATCAGCTTAAGTATTCGACATAGGTATTGTCTTCGTTTCCAATCCCACATTTTTTTATATTATTGCTGTCTATATTTTACCCCCATCCTAACCTTTACCTGACCAATAGTTGAGACCAATTACATTTGACATTTTAACATTAAGCTCTAGCTTATACATTTTATATTTTCCTCAATCATTATTTATTTATTTGATCAACTCTTTATTTAAGTTCAATATTGTCCATCTATATCTTAGCCACAGCCATATTGGGTTTCTATTTGCCATGTGTATTTCTACTGTACTGTGATGCTTCTCATAATTATGAAACCTTTCTATTGTCAATGACTCCACCAATTTGGAATTAAAGATGAATATTTTTGCTAAAATAATTATCATATTATTAATTGTCTGACTATTACATTTTAAGTCTCCAAGTATTGCTATTTGTAACGTTAATTCAAGATAAATATTGCATTTATTCATCCATTCTTGTACCTATGACCAAAAGCATGCTACATATGGACAGTACCAAAAAAGATGATCTATAGATTCGGCCTCCTCAGAGCAAAATCTGCAGAGTTGGGAAGATTGAATTCCCCATTTCTATTTGTTGACAGTATTTTATATAATAATTTGAATTGAAATATTCAAATTTTTGAGTCTGGTGTTGTTTTGCGTATTAACCCAAAAGCGTTATGCCATGGGATTGGAACATCAAAAATTTCTTCCCAGCTATTTTGTAATTTATATGGAACAGCAACCAATTTTTTTGTTCTTAGATGGAATTGGTATATTTCTTTGTTTATCCATATTTTCTTCATCCATGTGAGATCTTTGATACATGATTGACAGACAAGATCAGACTTTTTCCCCTCTTGTACTTTCTTCTTCCAAGTATATGGTATTGCTGCAGTTAGTTGATTGTATTTTTGTAGGGAGCAAACATTTCCATATGTTTTTGTTAACTGTATGTAAGGCATCACTCCACCGTCTTAATTTATAATGTAATTTACAAACATTATTCCTTTTCCAAACATCTTGTCAAAGTATACAGTCTTTTTATCAACTAGTATATGTGAATTTTGCCACAATAATGTTGTAAAATTTGGTCCCTATTTTCAGGTGGATAAAATTGAAATTGCAACCAACTTTTCATGGCTTGTTTGAAAAATATTGACATCTTAGAAATTATTTCCTTTTCCAATATCTGAAAATGGTCAGTTGTAATTTGTAGAAATGGAAAGAGATCCTTACTGAAAATTGGGTGAAATACTCTTTTTAGCTTACTAGAGAACCAATTAGGGATTTAGGTAAACCCTTTGTATAACCGATGCTTTCAATGAAAGGTCAAAAGCTTTAATGTTTAATAGCGTTTGACCTCCGTGTTCATATTCATTATACAAGTATGCCCTTTTAATTTTGTCTGGCTTACCATTCCATATAAAGTTAAATATCTTTTGTTCACATAGTTTAAAAAACATGTCATTGGGAGTAGGCAAAACCATAAGCATATAGGTAAACTGTGATATAATTAGAGAGTTGATTAAGGTGATTTTCCCACAAATAGTTAGATGCTGTCCTTTCCAGGGTAGCAATATTTTATCTATTTTAGCTAGTTTTGCTAAATAATTCTCTTGAATACAACTTAATCTTTCATATGGTATATGTATACCCAGCATATTCCATTTTAATTTTAATATTGTCATAGAATGCCCATATGATTATGAAAATTAAAATGCAATTGGATTATTGCATTTTAATTTGAATATTGTCTCAAATAACACTTACATATTTTGAAAATGATTATGCATTTCTGAAACTGGATTATCATTTGAATTTAGTCCCTTATGGGCTTCCATACAAGGTTGCCATTACTACACACTGTCAACAAGCAAAACCAAGCAACTGTCCACAATTAGAGGTCTCCAGCAAGAGAGAGCTACAACCTTAATTCCGAAAAGTGGGGACAGTTTGGAAAATGCCAGTAACAAGACATTCATGTTTTTTTTAAGGTAAACATTTTTAAATTAATGCATGCAACATGTTCCAAATATTTTGGGACAGGGGAAATTTGGAATAAATAGCGATGTGACAAGTTGAAATAAGAAGGCTATGTGAAACAGGTGAGGCAATTGTATAATCATAGTATATGTGAAAGAAGTGTGTTTGAAATCTTATTAAACATCTAAAAATAGAAAAAAAGCCCATGTACATTAGTATTCACAGCCTTTGCCATGACACTCAAAATTGAGCTCAGGTGCATCCTGTTTCCACTGATCATCCTTGAGATGTTTCCAAAACCTGATTGGAGTCCACTTGTGGTAAATTCAGTTGATTGGACATGATTTGGAAAGACACACACCTGTCTATATAAGGTCCCACAGTTAACAGTGCATGTCAGAGCACAAACCAAGCCATGAAGTCTAATGAATTGTCTGTAGACCTCCAAGACACGATTGTATAAGGCACAGATCTTGGGAGGGTACAGAAAAATATCAGCAGCATTGAAAGTCCCAATGAGCACAGTGGCCCCCATCATCCGTAAATGAAAGAAGTTTGAAACCACCAGGACTCTTCCTATAGCTGGCCGCCCGCCCAAACTGAGTGATTGGGGAGAAGGGCATTAGTCGGGGAGGTGACCATTAACCTGAATGGCAAGCATCATGTCTGGAGGAAACAAGACACAGATCATCACCTGGCCAATACCATACCTAAAGTGAAGCATGGTGTCGCAACGTGTGGGCACGTTTTGCAGTGGCAGGAAGTGGGAGACTAGTCAAGATCAAGGGAATGATGAATGAAGTAATGTACAGAGACATCATTGCTGAACCTACTCCAGAGGTTGAACTTTAGACTGGGGCGAAGGTTCATCCTCCAACAGGACAACGACCCTAAGCACACAGCCAAGAAAACAAAGAAGTTGCTATAGGACACCTCTGTGGCCCAGCCAGAGCCCCGACTTGAACCCCATTGAACATGTCTGGAGAGATCTGAAAATGGCTGTGCATCCAACCTGATGGATCTTGAGAGGCCCCTTAAAGGAGAATGGGAGAAACTGCCTAAAAATATGTGTGCCAAGTGTGTAGCATCATACTAAATACGACTTGAGGCTGTAATTGCTGACAAAGGTGCTTAAAAAAAGTATTAAGCAGAGGCTGTGAATACTTGTGCTTTTTATTTATTTATTTATAAATACGTTTGCTAAGATATCAAACACACTTCTTCCATATTGTCATTATGGGGTATTGTTTGTAGAATTTCTAAGGAAATAATGAATTAAATCCATTTCAGAAAAAGGGTGTAACATAACAAAAACATGGAAGAAGTGAAGCGCTGTGAATACCTTCTGGATGCGCTGTATGAACCTCCAAAAATGCGTAGTACTTCAAGAGCAAGGATGGGTCAAGGCTCACCAACCTTCCAACAAATGCATCAGCGAATAATCCAACACTTTCAAAACAACATTCCCAAATACAATTTGATAGGATGTGGGCACTTCACCTTCTACAATGCATGATATAATCATGGAATCCGGTCAAATCTTGGTGTGTACCGGGCCAGAGCGAAAACCACTTCTGAATCTCCAATCCCTCAGACGATACTGTCTTAAAAACTGTCATGAGTTTGTAATGGATGTCCTGTCAAGGGCTCGGGAATACTATGGTAAACCATTGTCAGTCAACACTATTTGCCACTGCAGATGCAAGTTAAGGCTTTACTTTGCAAAGCCGAACCCATATATCAACACTGTTCAGAAGCGCATATATTAGATTTATCTGAGCTAGCACACCTGAATCAACAACTTTGTAACTAATTATCAAGTTGTGGGTTGTTAAGCCAGGTAAGCTATTTCAGGGCTACAACCGGTTTTGAGATGACCTACGTCTCGTCTATAGATGACCTGCAATTGATATCTGTCCCTCGAACATTTGAAATTAAACCCACACTCCTGTCTACATACCTGGAAATGTTTAAGGTCCATGTGTAAACTAACATATATATATATACATATTAACATATAATATATATATAATATATAATATAATATATAATATAATATATATATATTTCTTTTTTTTGTGACACACACAATGAGCTTATCCAGCGTGACATCAAAGAAACAATGAGACACCAACAAGGCACAGAACATCACTTTATAGTTCCAGCCATTTAAGTGCTATTGATTGTGGCTGCCTGCCTGCCTTCTCTGTCTCCACCTCCCTGAGAACACTGAGCTGGAGATCTGGCTATGCAAATATTAGTTAGAATGTATCCAGTGTCCAGAGAAAAAACAAGAGGGAGCAGTGTTCTCTTAACAGGGTCCACCTGTAACTGGTGTGTGTGTGTTGGGGGATGTTTGCTTCACACATGTGGTGATCAAAGATAAATGCCTGCCAATAGCCTCTGGGGGGATTGCAGACTATGTTCTGGGTAGCAGCCGTGGTCGGTGGATCTTAATTGGGGACGCCGGGCTCGAATCCCGAACATAATGCGAGGCCAGCATCCCCAATTAAGATCCACCGACCGCGGGTGCTGCAGTAGTCTGACAACAAAGCCTAGTGTATTATCTGCATTCATTGTAGTTTTGGTTCACAGTACAGTATGTGTTATTGTTTTTTGTTTCTGCAATTTTTCTAGTATTACATCTGACTTTTTATTTATTAAATAACTAACACGTGCTGCAACATTTTACTCTTGTAAAAATGACCATCTTACCAGTCCTGGATTTTGTCAATGTAATGCAAGTAGTGACCAAAATGTGAAGTGGTTCTCAATTGGCCTACTTAAAAAAAAGTGAAATATAAATGTTTGTAAAAGCATTACTTATATTCCATTTTTTTATATTTGAGGTCAAGTGTCATACTCACAGTAACATGGTGGGTTTTGGGGAGCTGTAGTTTTACTAGGCAAGAGCTCATAAAAATTCTAATAAACATTATTTCTTCAGTAGGTAACCACAATGAACATTGTTAGAAAGAAGAGTTCCAAAACTGTAGAAAACTGTGTATGCAGGTGCAGATGAAAAAGAATCCACAGAGACGACAGTAGTTTAGAGGCTGCAGCTGAAGGTGAAGATCATTCCTGTAAAACCTGGTTACAGCCCTGGTTATGGCTGAGGGAGGAGAGACAGGTGTTTAGGGACGAAAGTACGAGAGAGAAGAAAGGGCCCTGTCAGCATCATATTAGATGTTTTTCAAAGACAGGAAGAGAAACTGAAAGATGCAGTTTTGTTCATTCCTACAATAAAAAATCCTGTTTGTCAGGGAACACAACCAACACCACCAATATGTTCATGACATTATTGTTCTCCACAAAGAAATCTAGTATTGTATTTTAGCCAGTTCTAGTTGAATAAAAATAATGATGATGATAAAAATAACACTTGGATCGCTACTCCAGATTTACAGGTCTGTATCAATTTCGATATGCATCTAGTGGATGAAAAGTGCCCCTCAAATAAATTTTACTACATTAGTACCAAATACAAATGGCCATAATTCACCAATGAACATTCACATATGGGCATGGTTTGGCACATAAGTGTGTATAAATATGGCCAGTGCATTTGTTTTAAACTTGTACTAAAGAGGATAAATACAGAGCAGCCAACTCTCACGCTTTCGCCGTGTGACACGCTTTTGCCTGTTTTCACACGCACTCATGCCACACATTCAATTTCTCACGCAATTAAATCCGGCCGAGACTCGTTTGTTCCTTTTTCAAACTCCCCGACGGTAGATGGCGCTGATGAGTGCCACTGAACCTGCGCTGCACCCAGAATATGCGCTGCACAAAAAGAATGTCTAATAAGGACGGGCTCTGGCTGCACCTAGAAGTTAGCGACAGAAGAAGAGATACCATTACCGCGAAAGAAAACGGGAGAAGGAATGGTCACTACCTTGAGAATTCTGAGGAGCTGAGGTATGTAACAATGAAATGTTGTGCAATTTGAGTACTCACTCTCTTAACTTTAAATCTTAAAAGAAATTGTTTGTTTTTGATGGGGTTCAGTACGATGCCCTGTACTTTGTTGAAAGGTTAGCTAGTTTTTTTTCTCTAATTATTGTCTATTATCTTAGCTGAAACACCCTGCGTTTTGTGATGAGGTATTTTCACTCATAAATTGCACATGAGCTATTCTTATGTGGCTTCTCCTCAAAGATGCGTATGAACTGTTACAGGTTGATGCCTATATACCTAAAACTTAACAACTTGTAACTATACTATCATAAATAGGTTTCCCCATCTCCTCCCATACCATGGGCCAGAGGAGCATGACCTTCTGGGTGAGGAGTTTCTAAATTTTAAGACCATGCCAATGATACCCTGCAGGACAAACTGAAATGAAAAGCTTCTGGGCTGAAATGGCAACCAGTAAACATAAAGTAAACATTTTTGGTTTGTTTTGTCTTTTCTTTTGGCAGGTGTGGTTAGGCTACATCTGTTGCTTAAAATTGTTGTGTGCATGTATGTGTCATGCATGTTGCAAATTATACATGTTTTATCTGATCAAAAATCAAGGTTTTCCATTGTGCTTTGGTGCATTTTCCATAGGTGACAGGAGCCAAAGAATTTGAGAGGCTTGTTGCCGTCGCTTAGCTTGTCCTGGTGTTGCCCCATGCAAATGCAGATGCTGACAGGGTGTTTTCAGTTGTGGGACTGAACAAAACCAATTTAGGAAACAGCCTAGCATTGGATGGCACCCTGTCCTCAATAATGACCATAAAGATGGCCAATCTGGAGCCCTGCTTCAAATGGGAGCCCCCCTCCGAGGTCATCAAGGCCTCCAAGAAGGCCACAGGCCAGTATAACCATGCCCACAGATCATAGACAAGGACTTTAACCAGCTTCTAATCTGCATCTGATACTAATTATGCCTCATTTTGTTGTTATTTTTGTAATGCATTAATCTGTTTTATGCTTGGAAAAAGTTGCACTGTTTAAGTACTTTAAGCACGTTGTTTGTTGCACTTATTTGTTTCTGATGGACCATTTGGTGGGCTTTGAATGAAGAACAATGTCCCTCCCTAACTAATCTTCTGTTGTTTTTGGCTGAAAACAAAAATCATTAAGTGCTCTAAAGAATACAATTATTCACAACATGGGTTAGGTTTCAGTAAAAAATTAGTTTTAATACCATTCTAATCCAAATATCAATCAACCTACCTAATGTAGGTCAAATTTTAAACACTGGTCTATGAATAAGGCTTTATTGTGGTACATAGGCATTTAGACACACAAGTTTTCTGGTGAAATGTTAAGCTCAAGTCTAGAAGTCTACAAGTCATGATGCCAAACATGAATCGGAGTAATTTCAGTTATTGCACATCTTTAGCAGACCACTCAAAAATCCACTAGAATGCAGGAAATCACATTACTTAATTCAAAATTTCCTGGGGATGGACCTTCAGCTATGTCTGCTTCACAAAATGTAACTAATATTGTCCATCTCCAATAGGCTGCCCCTATCAATGGCTTTGGGCCTCCCCACAAACCACCAGAATGCAGGGTACAACATGGGTACAACATCAAATTAATTACAATTCTCTGATATCTGAGCCAACAACCTGCGTGGGTGGCATAATTTTGGTCACCCCTGACAAAATCTCACTCCAAGGTTTTTTGAACAGTTGGCAGCTCTGTAAATAGTCAACTTAAGCAAAAAAATGCCCTTTTTTACATAATGATAGCTGATAACTTATGTTCAGGGCAATGAAGCTCAAGTTTGTTTTATCTGACAGATAGACAATGCTTTGAACGGAAGGTGTGTGGAAGATTTGAGAAGCAAAGGAAACATGGATGAAAAGGAAAAAAGGGGCAAATGACTGAGACTAAGGGGCGCTGCATCTCTAAGTTCATAACCCTGCATAGTTCTTCCTTGATAATGTGATCCAGGACCCACAATTGGCCTGCAGCTAACTAATTCTCATTTGCCCTCAAACTGCTAAGGTCAAAGACATACATTACCTCTTTTCTCTGTCTCTGTCTGTTTTTTTTCTCTCTCCCCCTTACACACACACACACTACCGAAATGAGTATGCAGGCTCAGATACAGCTCCATTGTTCTTTAATTTTTCTATTTTCTTTAAACACACACACACAACCCTCCCCTACAAACAAATCTGTAATTGGAAATGGTCAACACGGATCGATCTCCTTTATTCCCTCGGACATCTCAACTTACTAGGGTATTGGTTTTGTAAATGAAGTGGTAAGTCACCCAGATGGGAGTATTGATATGACCAGGAGGATGGGCTGCTGTGTTCACATGCCAGCCTGCATTGCATCCCTCATCTTTCATTAAGCTGCTCTCTTCATAATGGGGTGGTAATGGTCTGTGTTTGTCCTCTAAACAGACACTCACACACACACACACACACAAGCAGGATAATCTAAAAAGAAAAACACCCACGGAAATCTTATCATAACACACACATTGAAAGTCCACCAGATCATGTTTGATGTCCATTCCAGTCAATTCCGAATGTAGGCCTAATTCTAATTCTTCAATAATGTATTGAATGTACCGGTAGGTGTGCCCCAGACCCCATGATGCACTTATGCCCACATTTAAACAACCGTATATCTCAGATACTCTCCCAAATTACGTTCTCAAGGAACTAACTTGAAAATGTGAATTGCGTTATATGCCAACACTTTTTTTTTGTTTTACTATTAGGCTATATTAGTCCTATTACATTGCACCTTCACGTTTCATTGTGGCAGATTTGTGCGAGAATTAATGCAATCATGGAACATTCTAGACATTCAACAGTGATTGAAATTCTATTTAAACGATCATGATTAAGTTTTGTGTTAAGGTTAAACATGACATTACTGAGGTTAAGGTTAGGGTTAACGTTACAAAAACAGACAGTTGCCTGTCTAGTGAAACACATGTACATCACACAGGAATGGAGAATGTGAAATTTCATCTGGATGTGAACTTGCAAACACCAGGTCATACTCCGTTACTTAGATGCCCATCCACCATCAATGACTTCCATCAATGACTGCCCTAGCAAACATTTATTAAATTTAACACTGACTACAGTCATGATCAGTGATGGTGCTTTAAATGTTCATATTTCAAGTAATTGCCCCTCTTATATGTTGATATTCCACATAACTGGGTTTTACCACTTAGTTCCCTCCAAACATAATTCATGACATTTAGGGCTGATTTGAAACGCTATCCGACACAATTGTTTTGATGGGATACCCAGTGATGAGTGCAAGCTATTAGTGAGAAACAAATGTTGACTAAAACTATGCCTCCTTCCATAGTCTACCTATGGTCCTGTGTAACTGTAAGCTGTAACTGAATGCAGTTTGCACTGAGAAGCACATTCTGATGAGAATATCTTGACTTTGTTTGTTGCCCTCTGAGGATTCCATCATTCTGCTTCTACAATGACAACCATACATTTTAGTGCCCCGCTCCCCATTATTGTCTCTTCAAAACAACATGAATGCATGCATGCGCAACTGCACACAGACATTGAACAGTTACTTTCAACGCCCTTGAAGCTGACACACAATGTGAACAAAGTCAAATCCATTCTGCACAGCTTCAAATAGGAGAGAAGACATCAAGAAGGGGTGGAGAGGTACAATTGGTTTGTTTCAGACTGTCTTTCGGGCACCGCGTAAACGGCCAATCTGCAATTGCTACATACATTTTTAGACTTGCCATGTAACAACATACAGTACAGTGATTGATTTTTGTGTACATTTTTCCTCTGTTTTTCTCCCTTTCCAATGTGTCATATCCAATCTGACATTGCCTCATTGGCAACTCCCCAGCAATGGAGAACAGCGCCCAGCCTTCTTCAGGTGTCACAAGATGGTAGTTGGGTGGTGGAGAGGAATGGAGACCAGACAGAGAGGAGTGCTTGTGATGTTTAATGAACAGGAAACATGTGGAAACCCTTCATGGTCTTGGAATACTGACAAACAACATGCATAGGAGCTGCACAATGGATATATATATATATATATACAGTTTATACATATCTACTGTGCTTTAATGCGGCACAGACACAATAGTAATGTACAGAGCCTATGCCTGGCTCAACAATGCAAGATGTCCTACTTATGACTCTTAGTGGAGAAGGCACAATAGTTTAATACTTAAAATGTTGATCTTGTACCCCAAAAAGGAAATAGAGGTCTAGTGGAATGTACACTTCTCTGCCTTTGCGTAAAGTCGGTGGGCCAACAGTCGGCGTAGCACCTCCCGGACGTGCTGGATGTGGTGTTCATAGGTGTCAGAGTACACTAGGATGTCGTCAATGTAGACGAGGACACAACGACCCAGTAAGTCCCTGAAGACATAATTTACGAACGCCTGGAAGACAGAAGGAGCGTTAGCCAATCCGTAAGGCATGACGAGATACTCTTAATGACCGGAGTTAGTGCTGAAGGCCATTTTCCACTCGTCTCCCTCTCTAATGCGCACCAGATTGTAGGCGCTACACAGATCTAATTTCGTGAAGAAAGTGACTCCGTGCATGGATTCAATGGCAGAGTGAATAAGAGGAAGAGGATACCTATACTTTACTGTGATCCGGTTGAGCGCTCGGTAATCCACACAAGGGCGGAGACCACCATCCTTTTTCCCCACGAAAAAGACGCTTGATGAAATCGGAGATGTAGACGGGCGTATGTACCCCTGTGCCAGGCTCTCTTGGACATACTTTTCCATCGCCAGGGTTTCTGTAGGGAAAAGGGGATTCGAGGTAACGGGGCTCCAGAGAGGAGCTCAATAGCACAGTCATTCGACCTGTGGGAGGGGAGACAGGCAGCTTTGGTTTTAGAGAACACATCCTTCAGATCATGATACACCTTGGTCACTACAGTGACAAACCCCACTGTGGAGTCGGGGCTCTCCACAGAGGTAGTCAACAGGGGAATGGACAGGCACTTCCCTTTACACTGTTCCGACCACGATGTAATACCCTTTATTCTCCAGTCAATGACAGGATTGTGGTTCCGTAATCAGGGCATGCCCAGAACCACGGGATAAGCGGGAGAAGGGATCACATACAAGGCTATAGTTTCGATATGCACAGAATCAATACTCAGCCGAATGTGTTTGGTGCGATGAGTAATCATGCCACAGCCTATTGGCCTGTTATCGACCGCCCTGACAGGAATAGCGTTGGGTAACATGACCACTGGGATGGATAGCTCCTCCGCCAGGCCCTTGTCGATTAAACAACCTGCTGCGCCTGAATCAACTAATGCAATGACAGGACATGCAGTAGGGTAATCGAGCAAGTCAACACAGACAGACATCACTTCGCGGGATAAAGGAAGGGCAGAGATGCTCAAGCTTACCCTGTGGTTAGTGGGAGGTGTCCGTCCTCTGTGTCGTGGTGACTCTCCGGAGGTGGGAGCATTGGGCAACAAGGTGTCCTTCCAGGCCACAGTACAGACACAGCCCATGCTGGAGACGCCTGCTCCTCTTGGCTGGGGTGAGACGGGTTGATCCCATTTCCATGGGCTCCTCTCTGGCCACAGGCACTGGTGGTACAGCCGCGTGTAATGTGGGCTTTCTTCTGGCTCGGAGCAACCGGTCCAGCCGGACTGCCATAGTAATGAGCTGGTTCAGTGTTGTTCCCTCATCCCGGCATGCCATCTCCACCTTGACGTCCTCCCTCAGACCCTCGCGGAACAGGGAAACGAGGGTAGCCTCGTTCCATCCACTGGAGGCGGCGAGCGTCCGCAACCCCGAGTGCGTAATCGGCCGCTGTACGGGTTCCGTCGGATGCGTATGTGCTGGCCTCCTCGTTCCCGTCCTTCAGGGGGGTGGTGAAACACTGCACTGAACAATTCAGTGAAGCCATTGTAGTCCCGCGTTTCGGGTCCCTCACTCGCCCACAGGGCGGTGGCCCACTCCAGTGCCTTTCCGGTCAGCAGCAAAATCACAGAGGCGATCTTGGACCGGTCCGATACCCTTGGGCCAGCGCGGTGAGTGAAATAGAGGCTACATTGGAGTAAGAACCCCTGACACTTATTAAGGTGCCCGTCGTAGCGATCCGGGAGAGCCATGGGAACCCCACCATCGGTGGACTCGTCAGCCGAGACGGTCTCCCTGGGTAGCGAAGAGGGAGGAGCTGGGGTGGTCGGGGTGTCCAACCGGCGAAGGCGTTGTAAGACCTTGTCCATGGAGACTTCCAACGTGGCTAGCTGGTTGTGGTGCCGGCGTAGCACCGAATCTCGCTCACCGAGAGCCTGAGTAAACCCTCTGTCTTCTGCTGACTCCATTCTGTTTGGTTGGTTGTTTTTGTCATGACAAGAGACATAGCGGAGTCAAGTGCAGTAGACTAATTTCTTTTAATAGGAACAGCACAACAGCCAAGGAATACAGAACGTAAACTTAGAATAATAGCGACACTTCAAGGCAATATGACAAACAACCAACAATGTGGGCTACATGCCCTGAGCCCTATATAGCAGTGTTAATGAGCTAAAACAGAAAGCACCTGTTGCTAACATAAAGAAGGCTAGAGCTACCTTCACACTTCGCAAACATAAGTAGGGGCAAACTAGTATTCCGGTGAATGTGAGTGGCGTCTGCTGTCAGGTAGAGGGGCAGGTGTGACACCTGGTAAAATAAAGGTAAAATAAAAAAATTATCTCTTTCTCCTGTCTTTCATTTCTTTTTTGGTAGCCTGATTTGGTAGCCTAGTAATCTAGACGCACCCTAGCGGCAGCAAATATACAGGTCCTTCTCAAGAAATTAGCATATTGTGATAAAGTTAATTATTTTCCATAATGTAATGATAAAATCAGAGTTTTTAAAAGCCTTAGGAATATTTTCCAGGTGTTTAGAGTTAAATAGTTGATTCAGATGATTAGGTTAATTTGCTCGTTTAGAGACCCGTTTCATGATATGCTAATTCTTTGAGAAGCAGCACAACAAAACAACAACAAATTTTGCATGTCATTCGGAAATCAAGGTGCCAGAGTCTGGAGGAAGACTGGGGAGAAGGAAATGCCAAAATGCCTGAAGTCCAGTGTCAAGTACCCACAGTCAGTGATGGTCTGGGGTGCCATGTCAGCTGCTGGTGTTGGTCCACTGTGTTTTATCAAGGGCAGGGTCAA
>JACXGM010014945.1:0-21695 GCA_016801145.1 Umbra pygmaea | reverse complement strand
CCAGGAGAATGGTTCCAGAACCAAGACTGTGCGTAGAGGTAAGCCCCACCAGATCTAATTGGTAGCGCTCCACCTCCCGCACCAGTTCCGGCTCCTTCCCCCCCAGAGAGGTGACGTTCCACGTCCCCAGAGCCAGCCTCTGCCGCCCAGGTCTGGTCCGTCGAGGCCCCTGACCTTCACTACCACCCATTTGGCAGCGGTGGTAGCTACAGTTAATAGCTACAGTTGTATGCAAAAGTTTAGCCATCCCTGACAATTTCCATGATTTTAATATATAATTGGGTGTTTGGATCAGAATATTTCGTTTTGATGCATATTGCACATTTTCTGTTAATCCAGTGAACCTGATTTTACTACCAAAATATTACTCCTTCTTCAGTTATTTGATAGATCAAAATGAAATTGCTAATCCAAACACCCAATTATTTATATATGAAAATCATAGAAATTTTGATTTTGCATACGACTGCTGACAACATTTATTCCAAATTCTAAATAAAAATATTGTCATTCAGACCATTTATTTGCAGGAAATGATAACTGGTAAAAATAACAAAAATTATGCATATTCAGACCTAGAATAACACATACAAATTAAGTTCATATTCATTTTTAAACAACACAATACTGTGTTAACTTTTTTTTCCCTCACAATTGGTCTTGACCAAATCCCACAGACCCTGCTTTGTCAGCAGCTCCGCAACTCCTTGGACAGATGCGGGATTGTGAGGGGCGCTCACATGGTTCATCCAACCACGTCGCCGAGTCAGCAATTTTTTTCCACACTGTTCATCCAACACGGAAGCCTTTAGTCAGATCCTGCACGGGATGATTACACTCACCAACTATTCTTCAGTGATGTAATTTACAAGTGCCCAATCTGCACACAAATTGTCGCTGGAGAGCGATGTGGCAAGGTAGATAATTTGACTTATCTATCTGCTGGAGGTCAGAGGAAAGTCAGAGAACATTTAGACTAATGTGGTAACTTAGGAAGAGTTCAGAAATCAATATTTAGTAGAATAATAATAATTGTATAATAATAGTAATTGGCTTTCATGTGTCTTTAAATGCTCTCCGCCAATTTTTTCACATTGATGTTGTGTGACTTAATGCCACTCCTGGCACAAACATTTAAGCAGCTTGACTTAGTTTGATGACTTGTGACCATCCATCTTCCTCTTGGTCACATTCCAGAGTTTTTCAATGTGGTAGACTTAAGAAAAATTTGCAGTGGTGTCTAAATGAGCTCTACAAATTGGTGAAAAAAAGTATTTGTGCATGACATTAAGATCACTAATATTATACTTATGTGTGTTTGTGCATGTGTTTGTTTTCTGTGGATCTTTATGTTGTAGAAGAGAAAAGCTGGAGAGTTTTGTGTTCATTTTGATATGTTAAAGGAGGCCATGGGCGGTGTTTTGTTTCATCGGCACCGATTTTCTTCCTACCTTGGTTACCATGATATTAAGATTGTTTTGCAGAAGCCTATTTGCTCTAACTTCTTCATTTCAAGTTATTGAAATATCCAACTGTAATGGTGGGTATATTTATTTTGGCGTCTGTATAGATTATGGTAAATGCAGCTGTTTTCCTACTTATTAGCCCATAAGAGGAGAGAATTCACTGATGGAAAATGCCCTTATGTTCTTTGTTGCTATGGTGTCAGAGGCAGCCCTCATGTAGGCTTGGTTGTAAACATATCAGGAGTGTTGTAAATAGCTCACTGCAGGTGCCAGCCCTCTGAATGGGTTTCTCCCTGCCTGGGTTACCCATCAGATGTGCTGTTGTGAAGGTAAGCCTATCCTTCCTTACGTCTCTTAGTTAAATGTGGTTCCACAACAAGTCTTTTTCCTGCTTTGGCTGCTTCTGTTTTTTCTCAATGGCCTGCTATTCTGCTTGACATGGTTCCAATGAAAACACCACCAACCGGTTGAACAAGCTGATAGAAAAGGGTCGCTGAGCACCGCAAACAAGAAAAGTGGGGGGAGAGGGGAGTAAAGTAGAGGAGGGGGACTGAAGGGAGGTTAACAGTCACTTCGCCAAAAACAGTGCCACGCCCCAGGTGCCAGGGCTAGTAAGTGCAAACAGTGGGAATGTAAGGGAAATGAATGGGAGTGTAAGTTCTGGCTTTCACTTGGTGAGTGCTCTGTCTTTTTTTAAAACTTGACTGCAATGTAGATTCGTATAGTAAAACTGAATACGTATGGGGTATGGTAGGGATATATTTAACTATGTGTGGATTTTGCGATCAACTTTTGTGTTGCCTTAGAAGTTACATTTCTGAATAATAAGCTTAAACCATGTGACAGTACATATTGACTTGTTTCTTAATTAGATCCTACTGTCATCAATGAATGTGTAGTAACATTATTCCTTCTTGTGAAATGGCATTGTATGTTATTTTTTCAGAGTATTTTTTTAGTTGAAATGTATCGTAAATTACATTTTTGAACCTTAAACTATTATGTCGGAGAACCAGAGAAAATAAATTCATTCTCATTGGCTGACTGATCTGATTAATTTCACAGCGAAGTGGAATTGAGTGTTAGAATTTATAGTGTGAGAATGCAGGCATCACATGGTGTTGAGTTCATGTGTTTAATGTGCCAGTTAACTATATTGACCCTTGTTTTTCCTTTTCACCACGCAAAAGGCAACTTGTGTTTTGCGACGTGAAAAGAAAGCACTGTGCTCTGTTTGCAAGGGAGGAAACCATGCAGCAGAATAGACTTTATAAACTCCTGGAACTGTGGAAACACTTTGAAACAGGCCAGTCACTGATTCGAGAGCAGAGCTCTGAGAACCGTGTACATATTTTCTGTCTGTGCGGTCTGTGATCTGTTTACTCGAAGGGCCTTGTGTAGAAGGCACATGTCTTTGCATGTGCAGCGGTGAGCAAAGCGTGGACTGGCAGACAGGAATAGAAAGCAGGGGCAGAGAGATAGAGGGTATGTGTTTTTATGCCTTTCTTTTCTGAAAAGGTTAGAGAACATGGCCACTTTAGAGCCACACCAGGTACGCTTGTGCTGCGACAATAGGGAGCTGAGAGGAGGTGATGGAAGTGTTTGTAATTTTCAGACCCTTTTGTGTGGAAAACCTCTCCAGAATATGCGTTGTGTGTTGTGGGGCTCTGGAGGCCTGTGGGCTGGTTTCACCGCTTGCTTCCCAGGATCATCTGTTCTGTAGTAGACAGCCAGTGATATCAATGGGTGGGTTAAGTATCTGATATTCACACCAAACCCCAGGACTCAGCAGCAAGTAATTAAAGCTGGCAGTTGGCAGAGAGTCAGGCGAGTGTAATGGCTGCTGTAAGTTCATACCATAATATTTGGTGGATGAATAGTGTATGTAGTAAATGTGTTGTCATGTTGTTGACCTAGGGATTTCAAGCTTCTTTTTCCTGTTTGCCTTGGGGGGGTAGTCTCAGAGAGAAAGGCCTTCTGTAAATCCTGCTCTCTCTAATGTAATTAGATCTAAAACCTTAGTTATTGGCATGCCTGAGCTTTGGTGTGATCTGTAAAGACTTGTTAGGGATATTATTTTTCTATAGAAGTCATTTAACCCTGAGGTATAGGGGGCTGAGTTACTGTCTCAGGTTTGAAAGTAATAGATGGCTCCTCAGAAAAGTATGCCCCCGGCTATTCCTCTAATTGTAGTTTGACAGGACAGCAGAGATTCATTCAGATTCATTCAGATATGGTGTTGCATGCATTCATAAAAACAATGTAACAATTGAGATATAAAGTGTCAACACCGGTTTTACTAAGGTACAAACGTTGGTTTCAAATGATTATTGGGCTGGAGAATATGATGCTGAGCAGGAGTTTTTTGTTTGTGCTAACTGTCATGGGTAGTAATGGGCTATTGTAGGGAGTGGGACATGCAAATGTGCTGGCCAATTGAAATCTCCTGATGATTAGTTGGTCAATATTTGCTTTAAATAGGTATTTAACATATCTATTTGTAATGGGTGATTCCGAGAATCAATCTGTAACCTAAAACACTTAAACCAATATTTTAAAAAAAATATATATTCTTGAATATAGATGTGTGCCGGAGTTTGGAGTTTGAGCCTCGGCACAGCCGACTGTCTGTGCTCTTCCTATCGGTTTCCCTCTACATACCAGTCTCCCTAGCCTCTGATTCCTACTGTTTTGTCGGAAGCAGAGGCTAAGACACTGTGTGGCGTAGTGGGCTAAGTTACTGCTTTGCAGTACAGCAATGTTACTGTGGTCATGATTTCGAAAGAAACCACAACTTCTCAGACTTTACATTGGTGAATGTGTAATCGTTCCACGTGTACTGACTAAAGGCTCCCATGTTGAATGAGAAGTGTGATAACAATCGACTTGATTGGAGGAAACGTGGAGTTGCCAACAAGGCAGGGATTTGGACATGATCAATAAAAGGGAACCTTGGACAAAAATAATCTTCTTTCAGCAGGAAAATATCCCGAGCACAAAGCCAAAACAACACCGGAGCGGCTCAACAATAAAAATATGAATCTCTAGCAGTGAAGTCTCGACCCCAATTCCATTCATAGTCTTTTGCACTGCTCAAATGTTGGCCCACAAACTTCTTCTAAAAACTGAACAACCTGTATTCAATCCAACAAAAAAGAAGGGCCGAAATCATTGAATGTAATACCTTTGCTAGGTGCTAGAATTATGAGAAGTTTTTCTCGGTCATACTTGGTCATGGACGCACCTCCTGAACCCCCTGTTTTTCTCTATCTTGCTACAGAATCAGTGCATAACCTTCTCCCCAAAGAGTTGCAGCTGCCGTCCTCCACTCAGCAATCAATCCCAGCAGCAACCATGAGCCAGAAAAGCGGTGGAGAGGCAGGTCCTCCCCCTTCAGCGACCCTTGCATCAGGTAAGCACCAACCCTTCCTCAATTTCCTCTCTTCTGCTGCCTGAATGGTAACAGTGAGCAGTGCTAGCAATGGTTCCATCCTGTTTCCTGGAATCCACCCTTCTTTAGGCTACCTGCAAGACCAGTTTCAACTGCAGTAGGGGTAGGCAGCGCACAGTCTGTACTGGTAGGCTTAAACCTGCATGTAGAGAGAACCATCAACCCTCCATGTTTAATTTTCTGCGTGCCTCGCACGCCATAAGAAACAGGCGATGAGCAGCTGCTGAAGACCGGAGTTATGCGGCCTTACTGCCCTCTCCTTCGGGTGTCCTGTGGTCCACAGAAACACTCCACATGATGCCAGCCAGTCATCACTGAGCCCTGGGTCATTTCTCTGTGAACAGTCCTGACTATGAGGGATGGGAATAACCTATTCCTGTTATTCTGTGATGATGTGCATTTTCTCCTGTCTTTCACACAGGATAATTATTGCAGACATGCACACCCTTCCATGAGCACCCTGTATGATAAATTGTTTGTTTTTACTATAAACCATGCAACTCTGATGTACCGTAATCAGCTCTAGCCAGTTCCTTTTAGAATCCCAATTCAGAGGGCTGGATGGAAAAACCATTTCCTGGTTTTATACTGACACAATGATTCTACACAGAGTCTGTAGGATCTAAACGTCTACTTATGATGTACAGTACAGGTAGCAAAATCGGAAAAGCCTATTTTAGTTTTATATTTGCTTTCTGAGTAGCAATCTTAAAAGGTGTTCCCATCAGGGCATAGAGGCAATGAACAAACACAGAAGTTATACACATTCAGCTTTACTATCCTAGCTTCACAATTGGCTATAAGAATAAGCAGTGTTGTATTGGTGATTACATTATGCTAAAACAAGGTTCTGTCTACAGTCCTTGATGGGAACTCTGTGCCTTGCAGTTGGAGTCTAAGGAAACCCACTTCATTCCATGCCATTAAAGGACACCCCTGAAACGTAGAGGCATAAACTACAGATTGCCCTTCTTCTTGGCTGTTTGAATGGTATTTAATGACAGTCTATTTGGGGTCTAATAAAGAACGAAACACTAAATTAATCCCATTAATTGACAATAGCAATTGGCTCCCAGTCTGTTGTTGTTGTACATTTCTGAAGAGAAAGGTTAATGAAATGCAAACTGTCTCTCTTTGAGAGTAAACACAGAAGCCGGGTACAAAACCATTTCGGTACTGCTCACAAAAGCATTGTTTAAGATTGAAAAAATCTTAAACAATTCCGTGATATCTTCTTCAAATATACCAAAAATATCACTAACTGTTTACATGTTTTTTTATTTATTTGTTTTTTGCAGCAGCAGTTATTCCCATACACTTATTTAAAGTAGTACCTTCTGAGGTTATGCATTAGTCTGTGTAAGGCTAAATAGTACTTCTACTGTTGTACTGAAAACCCTTAAACAAATACATTTTTACTTGACATTTTCTTAAAAAGAAGGGGAAAGGATCAAACCAAACAAAACACTACAGGTCGAATTTGTCAGAACCTGAACATTCAAAATGCAATTTACTTTAGTTCTTTTTACTCTGCCCCTTACCAAAGTGCCCAGGTTTAGAGTGAGTTTCAGTAGAACCAGAAGTCTGTTGCCTTCGGACATCAGTGCTTCACTGCAGCCAATGCAGCTCTGTGACAAGGCGGGACATACTGGCTGTAGCTGAAGGAAGGTGAAGTATTTTTCAGTTTACCTGAATTTTGATTTGGGACTGTAGGTTTCACTGCAAATTGGCCTTACTTCTTCTGGCTATCTCCTTTCCTTTTAACTTTTTTGTGTACTTTTATCTCAAACCTTATAAATCAAGTAATAAGCAAAATAAAATTGGCATGACATTTTAAGGAAAGGAAAATTTGTATGACATTTTAACTGAGTTTTTTGTCAACTGAGGAGATCTCAAATTTTATGCACACTTGCAGCTGAGGTTAGGTATTTTTTGTCACACTAGCCAGTGTTGCCTGTCACTCTGACTCTGTGCTCACAGTTTCTTCCTCACAGTCTCCCTGCACAGCTTTGTGCTCTTCAAACTGCTGCTTCAGCCATTACTACTGTACTGTGCTGTAAGGTACTGTACTAGGTAGGTGCATGCTGGCTGTGATGTTACTCTACTCCGATCACCCTGTCCCTCACCTGCCCTGCAACTGACCCTGCTATTCATAGCTTGGCCTGGCTGTCACCACAACCCTGGTGCCAGTGTCTGTACTGTGTACCTCTTTGGCTGCACCTTCCAAACACCTGCCTCCAAGCACCTGCCTCTACTTCTGCATCAAATGTTTCCAACATTTCAGTTTGTTCTCGTTCCTTCCCATTCCTTGACCTGTCTTATTTAAGATTTGGTTGATTGGTGATGGTGCATTGCTCTAGGTTGCCATGTAGCAGTGTTAGCCCAATTTCTCCTTTACCCCCTGTAATTATTCAACTTGTCACTTTACATTTGCTATTTGTAGAATTTGAGCCATTACATCAGAACTACTTGCTCAGTTTCAAACGCTGTAAAAACGGAATTTCTTGATATCTGATAAATCTGAAAAAAAAACAATGTATCGGTATATAGGATAATGCTCATCCAACATGGAAGCCTTTACTCAGCTTATGAATGGGATGATTACGCTCACCGACTATACTTCAATTGAATTTACAGGCCCCCGATCTGCAAACAAGGAGTCGCTGGAGAGCAACATGGCAAATTATACATTTCAAATTATCTATCTCAAATCCTAGGCAGCACTATGCCAATCCTGCCTCATGCTGGAGGTCCAGGGAAAGTCGGAGAACACATAGTCAGGCCCGGAACACTGACTATCATGACGTAGACTGTACTGCAGTGCAGCGACTTAGGCCACTATGCCTATGCACTATGCCTATGGACTCAAATGTGGACTGGCGTGTGCCCATTGAAAAACACTGTGCAATCACATCTCGTCACATCCTCATTGCAATTCCTGTTCAAGTGGCAAAATATGAACTGCATACTACAGGGAATCATTGTCCAATCTAAACAGCTTTTTCCAATTTTTATGAAAAACATGTTCTACAGCTTTTGGAACCTGGTCACTGAAAGAGAAAATATGTTCTGTTTTCACTCTGTGAAATTCCACACACATTCTACAAATAGCACCTTTACATTTTATATTGCTTTTACTTTACTGGTCTACTTTCTCCATAGATTTTTTCAAATGAGTGTAAAGTATTAACGACTCCCATCTACAAGTCTAAAATAATCTTGAACAGCTTTTCAGGCTGTATAGCTGTACATCCAGTAGATAGGGAAATTCTCCCAGTTGATCATCAGGAATTCATGTTTAGTTCTCATCTTTTTATCCATTCTACTCCGTCTTTCCCCTCCACATGCTATAGGGTCAGAGTGGTCGGATGCCAACTTAGCTACTGCATGAATTTTGAGTGACGATGGGTAAAGGTTTTACAAGCTCTGAAAGCACACTCCTCCAGCAGACTGGGCAGCAGCTGATCAATACCAGCCCCCACATGCTGCCAATAAACAGACATTGTTTTTCTTTTATTTGTTTTAGTAATGTCATAATAAATGCACAGGTTATTTGCAATTTTGTTGATTGAATGCAAGTTGTTTCACTGTTAATGAACTTAACTTGCATTTTAGCTGGGTCCCACAGGTGTCGTGATGGGTTGTGTGACTTTGTCTGTCAGTAGTGAAGACATTTAGTCCCAAGGGCTCTTAACTCACCAAATACTCACCCAGGCTGAGTAGGTCTGTCTGAACATTTAGACTTATTATTATATAAAATTTATTTAATTTACAGTTTTCAGTTTATATTTAGTTTATTTGCAATGCAACTGAAGGTTGATATTCAATGTTTTGTTTCTGCCCTTTAAATGGGTGAGGAACACAGGGTACAAGAGGGTTGGTTTATGGGTTAAGAAAAACATAATTTGGTCTAGGATTAAATATGCAATGGGCCCATAACTGGAGGTATGGATCTTGGTTAAATAATTGTAAATGTTTAAATATTTGTTTGTTTACCTATATGGGATATTTACCATATATTTATTTACTATATCTATAATTCTTTATTCAGCAATGACATCATAGTGTACACCTTAGATCCCATTGCCTTTATTTGTTGGAACTATTCAATAATCACATGGGTTTTAAAAGAGGGGATTTGATGGAGATTTGCAGCTACTTAGAGAATTTTCACTCCAAGTTGCAATTGGTAGTGTTTATGGAAAGAATAGCCTAAATTGACAGAAAATCATATACAGTTAGATCCAGAAATAATTGGACACTGACACAAGTTTAGTTATTTTGCCTGTTTACCAAAACATATTCAAGTTACAGTTAAATGATGAATATTGGCCTAAAGTGGCCTTTAATTTGAGGTTATTCATATCCAAATTGGAGGAAGGGTTTAGGAATTATCTCTTTAATATATAGCACCCTGTTTTTCAAAGGACCAAAAGTCATTGGACAATTGATTCAAGCTGTTTCCTGTACAGGTGTGGGCTGTTCCTTCATTATTTCATCATCAATTAAGCAGGTAAAGGTCTGGAGTTGATTCCAGGTGTGGTATTCACATTTGGAACCTGTTGCTGTGAACCCACAACATGTGGTCAAAGGAACACTCAATGCAAGTGAAACAGGCCATTTTTAGGCTGCAAAAAAATCCATCAGAGAGATAGCAGTGGCCAAATCAACAGTTTGGTGCATTCTAAGAAAATCATGGTGGATGATCATAGGATCCTTTCCATGGTAAAGAAAAACCCCTTCACAACATCCAGCCAAGTGAAGAACACTCTCCAGGATGTAGACATATCATTATCCAAGTCTACCATAAAGAGAACACTTTACGAGAGCAAATACAGAGGGTTCACCACAAAGTGCAAAACATTCATAAGCCTCAAGAATAGATCTACGAAAGCCAGCCCAGTTCTGGAACAGAATTCTTTGGACAGATGACACTAAGATCAACCTGTACCAGAATGATGGGAAGAAAAAATATGGAGAAGCATCTTGGAACGGATTATCCTAAACATACCACATCAACTGTAAAACACGGTGGAGGCAGTGTGATTGCATGGGCATGCATGGCTTGCAATGGCACTGGGTCACTTGTGTTAATTAAAGATGTGACAGAAAACAGGGGGATTCCGGATCAATTCTAAAGTATATAGGGATATATTGTCTGCCTAATTCTAGATTCAGCCTAATTTAGAGAAGTTGATTGGATGCTGCTTCGCTTTACAGATGGACAATGACCCAAAACTGTGAAAGCAAACCAGGAGTTTTTATAAGGCAGAGTATTGGAATATTCTGAAATGACCAATTCAATCACCTGATCTCAACCTCATTGAACACCTCATTGAGCATCCATTTCACTTGATGGGGACCAAACTTAATGCAGAAAGACCCACAAACAAACAACAACTGAAGACAGCCTGCCTGGCAAAGCATCACAAAGGAAGAAACCCAGCATTTGATGTCCATGCGTTCCGGACTTCAAGCAGTCATTGCCTACAAAGGATTCTCGACAAAGTATTAAATGAACATTTTATTTATGATTGTGTTAATTTGTCCAATTACATTTAAGCCCCTGAAATAAGGGGACTGTGTATGAAAATGGTTGCAATTCCTTAACGTATCATACAATATCTTCTTCAACCCCTTGAATTAAAGCTGAAATTCTGCACTTTAAATGCATCTTGGTTGTTTCATTTAAATTCCATTGTGGTGGCTTACTAAATTATGAATGTGTACTATCCACTGTGGCGATGCTTCTTCTGCTGTCGATACAAATGCTAAAAGCTCACAATTCAATGGACCTCAACAATAATAAGGGTTGTTTATAATATTCAACATTAAAACATGTTGCAGGGGTATTTAACCTGGGACGGAGCCTTCCCCTAGGGATCTTTGGAGCAAATGTATTGGGTCCTTGGGAAAAAGTATTTCTTTAAAGTAATACCATTAATATTGTACATTTTGGCTTAACCTTAAAAATTTTCTTAAAATGGGGTGGTTATGTTTTAAAAATGTGTGTCTACTAATATAATATTTAAAACCGTTTCTTTACAAAACCAAATGTGACACATTGATATAATTGTTATCTGGAGTAATTTATGTTACTACATTTCTTTTTAATAAAATGTGTATATTTAAATAAACAGACCTCTGATCTAGTTGCACTGTATACATAGTTCCTCTTGGTAACCACCTCAGCTAAATAAACATAAACCATGCTTCATTTCATTCAAGTCCCCTTTGAATTTTACATTGCAATACTTTATATTCATTGGGGTATTATACAGCTACAGAGCAGCCGATGACAAACAAAAACTAAATCCTGAAAATGTACTCCTCAACCATGTTAGTGGTTACAGCTATCTTATTGGCAAGCAGGGAATTCTTTCAGAATTGATGGACTCCAATGCTTTAAGGTTATCAGATGTATGCTCTTTTTGCAGTTATTAGTTATATTTCCTAGAATTCAAAGGAAAATGCATAAGGAAGAGGATTCTACAGAAGTTAGAAATAGATTAATAGAAATGCTTTTATTATGAAAAGGGTAAAAGTATTATGGATATCCCATTGAGAACAGTTGGAACAGTCAGGAAATGGAAGCTGCATAAACCAACCAGACACTGCTGTGAAAATGCCCTCAACTCCGAGCTCAAACCAGAAAGAAATGTGTTAGCACTTACTGGAGCAGTCATGCAAAAAACCTTCACAAGCTAATACAGAAGTTGCAGTCCCAGATAAACCTTTTCTGAAATGTATTACAAAATACTGTATTTTTGAATGCCTCGCAATCAAGATATTCCCGCTATACATCACACTATTCTCAGTCGCAAAAATGACATGGATGGGGTCTCTATGGTCAATGACAGGCTTGAAGGACTTGAGTTTTTGTTTTCATTCATTTTGTTTGCTTTTTTATTCATTGCGTTACTGACCGTTAACTCAATTTTTGAAAGGATTTGTTCTTTCAACTGCCCCACTCCCCTGCCCTATGTGCCCTAATAACAGATTTCTTGTCCAGCAGAACTAATAGTAATAATAATAATTAATTCAACTTATATAAGGCTTTTCAAGGAACACAAAGCGCTTTACACAGAGAGGTGAGTAGTTCTATATTCCAATTAGGAAGGAGGGGGATATTAGGTGGCTATGATTGTTAGGAAGTGAGGCCTGTTTGGGAATTTGGCCATGAACACCCCTACTCTTACAATAAGTGCCATGGGATTCTTAATGACCGCAGAGAGTCAGGACAACCGTTTAACATCCCAGTCGAAAGACTGCACCCTACGCAGGGCAGATGTCCCCATCAATAGAGGCCCCAGTCTTTAGTTTAATTACATTCAATTTATATTAAATAAGACACAAATGGCTTATCTCTCCCTCCCGTAGACAGCAAGGCATAAAGGGCAATTTTTTGAGAAGTCACAAATGGGACGATTAACCTAGGCATATTGATCAATGGATTAATTTACTAAAAGTGCCTAGGCCAGCCAGATCAAGAAAGAGTATGCTGGTGCTGGAGAGGATGAGTATTTGGTTAACAAGCAGAATTGCATTTTGGTGTGATGACCAAGGACTTAAAGTGGCTGCAAATCACCATGATTCCACTCTTAATAGGGCCTATATTTTTGTTGTTGTATTTCCAAAGAAATCTGCATGAACAGCATATTTTATTATGGAATGGAATGCAACATATTTTGATTTAAAACAACATCATTTTCAAATTAACTTTGATAAACCATCAGTGTTTCTAAAGCAATGTTCAATATTTATTTCAAAACAGATTTTCATTTGATATTACATCATTGTGAAAATGAAACTAGTCCGTGTGAATTTTCCAACTGTAATTTAGTGAAAAAATATAATTGTTTTCTTGCCAGGATTCCAGTCAAATGTAAATGATTATTCTTGAATCCATAATTGATTAGGTGTTATAGTTGTCCCTCTATCTGCAACAAATGTTTTTCAATTTACCTAAACATAAGCAATGTTCAGTACATTTTAAAAGCATTCTTGTTTATCAGAGCATATATGGATGTAAGGCTTTATAAAAAAATGATGTTCATCACTTAGTGGGTCCAGTCAGTTTGAATTAAAAAAGGTACAGCGAAAAACATACCTACTAACTCTGTGCCACATTACTGCACACATTGAATTCAACACATTGGAACAAAAGTCAATTATTTTTTCAGTCGTTGGCAACAAACCTTGAGAAATTACGGTCAAATTAGTGTCTTGCTCATGGAAAAATTAAGATTCTGTCTTGTCTGCTTAGGAATTTGAAAACCAACATTTGGTTACTGGCACATGCTCTAAACGCTAGACTACCAACAGACCGTGCCATACATATCTGTCTTCCTCTACCCAGATGGACTATAGCTGAAGTTTTAAATGAAGTGAAACCTAGTTGCAATTATTTTGTTTTTGAATGTTTTATTGTTTTCTTAAATTCATTTGCTTACACTATATTTTAGCATGTCTGTCCCCTAAATGTTTGCTCTTCTCATGCATTATAAAAAAAAATACCCTTAAACAACCGAGACATTTTTCATTTCCTCTCTAGTGGACAGTCAGGATTTGTTTTGTAATCTCACCAGGGGGTGTCTTACGTTTTCTCCAACTCTACTGTAGGCATTTAGAACCTGATAACTAGGAATGCTTTTCAAATGTGGTCTGCATTTGCTGTCCAGTTTTACTAAGATGACATTTAGAAGGAAACAAAAACATTAAGCAGGATTAGTAGGAAACCTTTGAGTGCCAGTTCCATTTTCACAAAGAAACTTTGTTCAACATTGTTTTTTATTTTGTTTCAAAGTTATATTTTAATGTTCAGCTCTTATTGCTCATTCGCTGTCTTATTTTTATTCCAGGAAGTTCCCTCTGAAGCAGGGAGTGTCTGCATATAAAATGGTCTGCAGTTCTCTGCTTCATAGGTCAGAAGCTTGTTTATCTTGTCTATGTGGCTACGCTCAGTCCCAACTAAATTGTTTGAACCTGTGTGAAAAAGCTCCAATTGGCACGCATCATCTTACACACCAGGCCATCTTAATTTCATTTGAACATCCCACTCCATTTCGATTTCCAAGGTCAAATCTGTTCATGATAAACGCTATCTAAATTGGAATTCGATTCCTGCATATTCTGGGGCACTATTTTTTGCAGATTGAATTAGAAAAAATTTGTTTACCAAAATCAGACGATTCAGTATTCTTGTCGGAAGATTTCTAACATCACATCCTACTCATTATCTATGAACATTTGCCTCCATTTTGTTTCAACCCGTCCTACACACACAAACACACATACACACACCCATCATGATGCAATAAAATGAAAGTCAAAATTAAAATTGGATGACGAAAGAAAAACAAAAAACAATCATGCACTAATTTCGCTTCTTGAATGGGACTGCTAGCCAATGCTGGTAGAGATGCCTTTATTTACTATGTAATTGTATGCACTGTAGATGCCAGCACCGTCTCCTCTTCTATGACCACTGGAGGCCCCCGCAGTGCTTTTCCCACCTTTTCCAGCTCCACCATGCTCTCCAATACCTCAGCTACAGACCAGAGCTCTGCTCACAGCACCAGTGGCGCTCCAGATGAAGCTGTAAGTAGCAGAGCCGTGGTGGAGATGCTCAGTGTCCAGGGTGGGACTAACAATGGTGGGAGCGCTGCTGGAGCCAGGGGTGGCGTCGAGAGAGGAGCAGGGCCCGGATCCGTAGGTAGAGATGGAGGATTAGGAAGAGGGCCATCATTCCAGGAGGTCCAGCAGCACCACCAGATGACGCTCTCTAAACGGCGGACGGTGCTGAACATCTCGCCCCCGCCGGAGGACCTGTTTGACGACAGCCGCATGTCCTGTCAGGAGGAGCAGCTCCAGGACTCGGAGCAGAGCAGCAGCATCTGGGTGGACGATTCCGCCTCCAACTTCAGCATCGTCAGCTCCAGCTCATACAACGACAACACTGAGGTTCCCCGGAAGTCCCGCAAGCGCACCCCTCGCCAGCGACCAGGCCCCAAGCATGCCTCAGCTGAGGAGGCCAGCATGGATGTGTTTGATGCAGACAGTGCCAAAGCTCCACACTTTGTGCTTTCTCAACTGGGTTCAGACAACAAGTCCGGCCCTAAAGTAAGGTGTGTGTACCTTGATCTCTCTTGTAGTGAATGATAATATTTATTTATTTGCCTGTCCCTAAACCATGTGTTTAAGTCTCAGATCTGTAGTGAAGTTGTTCCTTATAGCTCTGTACCTCTGTACCTGAGCACTAGTGTCTATAACACAACCATGGTAAATATCCCTCTCTCCCGATTTTCCAAATAACTCACACACACTGTCTTGGTTGGGTCTGACTGAGATGCACTGACCCAGTTTTCTAGCCATCACATATTGGCCCTTGTCAGATTCACTCAAAACCTTACTTGCCCATTTCTCCTGCTGCTTCATTTTGTCCTCAAAGTTGATTTGTTAGAAGCAGGAAAAATGTGTAAGCATAAGGATTGTAGTGACTTTGACAAGGGCCAAATTGTGATTGCTAGACGACCATGGGCTAAGGGCCCCTTACGAAATGATTTCAAAGACACAGATAGGATGCATTAACATTGGACACTGAAAGGAAATAGCCCTTTGCATGAAATAATCCAGAGTAGTGTTGTTTTTTTTCACAGGTGGTTGTCATGGGTTTCGTTTTTTGACTGTAATTGTCCTGACTTCCAGTTTGTCCGATGCCTCCAAGACAACCAATCTGAAAAAGTGTACCTTATCCTGCCAATTCCCTCAGAAGAGTGAGGGCAAAGAGCTGAAGATATTGGTCCAGCCTGAGACCCAGCACCGGGCCCGCTACCTGACTGAGGGCAGCAGAGGGTCAGTGAAGGATCGCACTCAGCAGGGCTTTCCCACCATAAAGGTATGCAGCATCCAGAGCAGTGGGCCTCTAAGCCCAGGGCTCGTGGCTTAACTTTTTTCCTCTGTGTCCCAGTACTGTCCCGATGTCCAATTTCAACCATCCCAAACTGAACTTAAATACGATTATTTTATGTTTTAATACGCCAACATTACATTTCTGCAATCCATAAACCTAAATTGGAACTGACAGCATTTTAGTAGTAAAAAATCGGTAGCTTTGCAGATTTGAAACAGACAGACATTCACCAGCGTTCAAATGTTTGAGGTCAGCGTTTTCATAGAAATTGATACCTTCATTCACAAAGGTAGCATTAAATTAATCAGAATGATAGGCAAAAAATTATACATTTTGAAATTGAGGTTTAATGGAATTCAATGAGTAAGGCAGTATAAATAGGGAAGTATAAATTGCAATTAGACTGTTGGGGAACAGTGAAGAATCACGATGAAAATTCGATGAACGTATTGAAACTTATCTATCACATTATTAGCTTTTTCTTAAGGACCAAAAACACCAAGCCCTAAAATATGTTTCCCTTTCTATGACAGTGGAAAGTTCACAAGAGAATGTCTACATTTGTTTTTTTCTGTGGATAGTGTGTCCACTATTATTAATACATCAAGCTGGCTAACTATAGCAAAGCATAAACTGTTGCTGAAGTTCCCTGAAAATTCCCTTCGATAAAACCCTCACCGCACACATTGACATTCCACTAGCTGGAATGGCGCAACAAACTTAGACAACAAAGTGCTATGAGCTGTTATCAACCACAAGATTCCACAGCCACAAATGCAACAATCTCATGTTCTAAAACATTTTTGTACATTTGAATAGTATGTGTTAATCTCAGATCAAGAAGATCATACAACCATTTTCTCTAGAGTTCCTGTAGTAGCGAGCTACAGACAATTGAAATGCAACAGCAACTCGACTGCGGTCTGGCCCAGTATAATGTGCAATCTATTAATAATATGCCTAATTAACCAACATTGGAACGGTTTTCAAAGATTTTACATTTACATAAACTAAATAATTACATATACTATCACCTTGCATTCACCCTATAGTCAATATCTGATCATTGACACTTTATTTTAAACGTACAGACATGCCAGTCAAACCTGCATTTCTTTTGTGTTCGGTTTTCAAAAAAGGACACAATCATATTTTGCAACTTCAGATCTTCCCTCTTTATGTTTTATTATTATGCTAAATATTAATCTCTTAAGATTAGCCTACATACTACAAAAACTCTTTGAGAATGCGAGAATATTTGAGAATGCGGCTTGTCGGGAGAATATTTAAAAGGTGTTCTCCTGATGCGAGGACGTGAAAGTATTGCTGCACTTGTCATTGTTAATAGTTTATCAACTTTTAAGCTATATTATGATCTGCTTCATCAGCCTTGTGTTTCAACATGTATGTTTGAAAACCAGTGTTGTATGCAAGTTATGTTTTACTGGCCATCATCCCGTAAATGTCCCAAAGTTGGTTATGAACCTTCCCAGACATATTTTTTTTCGTCCCTGTGACAACAGCACGCTGTGTTTTTTGAAGCCCTGTCTAAGGCAAATGTCTTAATATCAAAGGTGCCCGATGTTGATGGGTTGAATTGGCTGCTCTGTAAATTCAGCCCCAACAAAGAAAAAAATGTCAAACACCAATGTTGTTTTTAGGCTTGATGAGAACTTGTGTGCTGTGTCTATGTTTGTACTTGTATCAACATTGATACTCACAGTGTGTTGTACATTTTTAATATGAATACAGAGACATGTGTAGCATGTTACATGTTGTGAACGTATAATGCTATGAGATAAAGCTTGAAAATCTTTCTAAACAGAAAGATAGCACTGTCTTGAATGTCTTTCTCCATTGTTATTTCAGTTGCACGATTCTTGTCTATCTTAGAAGGCTTTCACGTGAAAGCAGTTCATTTAAAACTTAAATAATGTTGGAAAAACAAGTTAGAATTGACTTGGAAGTAGCTATATTATATATATTTTTTTGTGTTTCCTTCCCGTTAACAGCTAGAGGGCGTGAATGAGACAGCCGTGCTGCAGGTGTTTGTGGGTAATGACGCTGGGCGTGTGAAACCACATGGGTTCTACCAGGCCTGTAAGGTTACAGGTCGCAACACCACAGCCTGCAAGGAGGTGGACATTGAGGGTACCACTGTCATCGAAGTCTCCCTGGACCCTAGTAACAACATGACTCTGGCGTATGTGTTTGCTTATCAACGTAGTGGTTGCAATGATGTAAAATCATACATATTAGACAATGGTCCTCGTAGTCATCTTCTATTATGAATGTTTCATCAGCTGTTGTATTGGGACTTTGGTCAGCCTAAATGTTGTCTCTGTCTGTGCAGGGTAGACTGTGTGGGGATCCTTAAGCTGCGTAATGCTGATGTAGAAGCTCGTATTGGTGTAGCTGGCTCAAAGAAGAAGAGTACGCGTGCCAGGCTGGTTTTTAGGGTTAACATCCCCCGAACGGACGGCTCAGTGCTCACGCTACAAACGCCATCATCCCCGATACTGTGCAGTGAGTAGCTTTATAAAACTACAATTAAACCTTATTCTGAAACAAGAACATCATGAGAACAGGTTTATACCTGGTCCTGAAATGTCCCCATACACGCTGCTAAAATATTTATTTGTTTAATGAACACCAGCATGATGTTGAAAGAATTCCACGGCCACCTCATCAACAGGTCTAAGCATCCTTGAATATGTATGGAACATTCTGGAGTGCAGATTGTGAAGTAGATACATTTTTCATCCCTCAAAGAACTGAAGGCTTTTATTCTTGAAGAATTTTGCGATATCCCACTACACACAGTTCAGAACTTTGATGACAGCCTTTTTTGAACAATTGGAGCTGTTCTAATGGCAGATGGTAGCCCTAATCCATTAGGTCCTTGATGTAATCATTTATTACAAGGTGTTTCCGTAATTTTGTCCACCACCTGTGATGTAACGTAGGGTTAGCAATTCATTTTCTAATTTCATTTATTTTTCAGAGATCTCTTCAGTTTGATCCTGCCTTTGTGGGAATGGATGTTGCCATGATTAGCAAAAGCAGGATAGACTCCTAAGGAGCAAAATAATTGTATGTTTCTTGTGGGTTTGGGGTGGTTTATTATGTACAGAGCCAGAGTGTAATCCAACCAGAAAATATCAAATAAGAATCTCCTATGGCGCCTTTCCCTCAGTCTGTCTGTTATGTAGTTGTGTGGGAAGACTCAGAGAGGCTTGTGAAAACTGGGGGCAGGAAGAGTGGGAGAAGTTTGACTTTGGTGTTTATAGAAACATTGGCATTTCATGGGCATGTGAAAAATATAGGTCTGCAAAGGTAGTGCAAATGTTGACCTACAATGATTGTGTCAGGGTTATTATGATATAGAGATAAAAATTAGAGCAAAATATTGTTTACTAGCAAATTAGTATCTCCTTAAAATTATAGGTGTGCCAAATAATCACAAGGTACTATGGATTCACGCTTTTTTATTGGCATCCCCTGGTCTGGTTCAGTGGCGCGCCCAGAAATGATTAATGTGGGTGGCCATATGAGGCCACTGAAAATCTCAGGATGGCACACCAAAACCAACACCCACAAATACATTTCAGGAATTCTACTTTGCTGTTGTAGATAAGTATTTTCTGTCAATTTAGATTGTTTATGCTCTGTATAATTCACAGACCAAAACTCAATTGTAATGTATGAAACAATCTAAGATTACTTATTGATTACTCATTTTAATGTTTTTTGTAGCTAGCAAGATTTTCAAGTCATGTTAAATCAAAAGTTTACATCACCTGGTCTTGAATGCTGTAGAGGACCCAAACAACTGATCAATGAATTCAGGCCATGTTAAACAAGTTATTAACATAGCCTAGTAGTTAAACTGACATTTATATTCACAATTAAATCAATCAATCAAATTTATTTTATAAAGCTTTGACAGATACCTGGCCTAAAACCCCCAAGAGCAAGCAAGACAAGTGATGCACCGTGGCTAGGAAAACTCACTAGTAGATAGGAAGAATCCTTGAAAGAAGCCAGAGTCAAGAGGGTGGCCAGTCCTCTTCTGGCTGTACTAGGTGGGGGATCTGAAGATACACAGCCCATTGTTTTAGGCAGAGGTAGTACAGGTACTGAGGAAAATAAATTGTCTGATCTCACAAGTTTTGGGAAGTCCTTACCTAAGACCAAAATGATCAGGTAAAGGGAGTTAATATCTTACCAAAGCTATGATTGATATTTTCTTTTCTCTTTCTATTTCTTTCATAGGTAACTGTTAAGATATTACCTCCCTTTACCTGATCATTTTGGTCTTAAGTAGGGACTTCCCAAAACTTGAGGACTCAGATGACTTCAGAAAAGTACTTTTACCAAGTACTTTTATCAACTCTGCTTTTAGGTTACATTACAATGTGATTATGAACATAAATATTTGCTTCCCATATGCACCACAGCAAAGTACAGCCCGATTTTTGAAAGAGCTTTCTCCCATGATACACAATGCTTATCGGTTATAGCTGGCAAGAAATCCCAAATGATAAAATAAATATCACTAAAGTCAGACCTGATTAAGTTTTAAGCAGCAATGTATATCCTGTAACTTGTACTGTATCTGTCATTGCTGGAAGCAAGAGGCTCTGACTCCAACAGTAGCATCCCCTTCTTCATGTCTTCACATCGTTTGCCCTCCTAGTTGAAGTTAAGATTCAGTCAAGCAACATTAACCGCCTTGCTAGATAGCAAAGTAGCAGCTTGTTGATAATTTAGTTGTAATTAATATGGACAGTGTTGCCAACAGCTGATTTACATGAATGAATTGATTACTACATGAGTGGTCTATCGCAAATCATTTGACAGTGACAGCTAACTACACATCGGATAGATATGAAGAGCATCGCCGATGTAGTGTATAAAATGTTAGCTAGCACACAACTTTACCAAACTTGCTGAACTGTTAACCAAACATTAAAGTTCTAGGCTATATATTTGTTATTGGAGTGAATAAGATTTTTTTATTTAAGGCAAGCCATCTACTTGCTACATGTTTCTATTTTATCAGCCAGCTACTGGAAAGTGTGTGCGTTTGGTCTTGGTCTATGGTGTGATGTGCCATTTTAATGCTTGGGTAAACAGAAACATTTGACCATCTAGTTACAGGATCAGCTAGATATCCTGTCTTGAAACTGAAAATGTATTTTATCATCTCTCTTTAGGTTTTTCCATTCATTTTAATATATTATTCTATAGTATAATAATTTGTTCTAGTAATTTTAATTGATTACAAACTATATCTACAGTTAATGTTTAAAAATAATTAATAAATCTCCCTCATGCTTCATAATAGAATTAGAATGACACAGAATGGAATCTTTGAAAGCAGTTTCCTCCCTTATCGCTTTTTGACTCATGTCAACTTTAAAATGATGTAACTTCAGTTGAGATAAAGATATCTGAGTGATTCAAACAGATTTGTATTCAGAAAAGTTTGTAGTTTCCAAAAATGTATACAGCCCATGAAATCTAAATGTCACCATGTGAAGGGTTTATCCAGGCCGCCACACATATAGGCTAGTTAAAAACTAAGTTAATATGAGAGTTAAGGAATTCCATACTGATATACTTTGGTTTCTTAATTAGGGGTCCAAGCCCGAAGGGGCTGGGAAGCCCGAAGGGGCTGGGAACCGTCGTTGCGAAGCAACGCGGTTCACAGCTCCAGCGGAGCTGTGGAACCCTATTGTTTTTCTAAGGTTTCTTATTAGGGGTCCAAGCCCGAAGGGGCTGGGAACCGTCGTTGCAAAGCAACGCGGTTCACAGCTCCAGCGGAGCTGTGGAACCCTATTGTTTTTCTAAGGTTTCTTAT
>JACXGM010014944.1:0-21696 GCA_016801145.1 Umbra pygmaea | reverse complement strand
ACAGTTTCATTAACCAAGTAATAAGTGCCACAGTAATTCTAACATGAACATTGTAATTGTCGCTGTGCTATTCATAACAAATGATTGCAGTTTGGGAGGGTGGGAGCACGGATCGCCAGGCTGAATGACGATGGCAGTTGGAGACAAAGAAAGGTGCCCCTAAAACACTGTTGTGTTGATATGCTGAGAGTGGATAGGCTACCATGATGGGAGCAGAGCTGAAGGATGTATGTTTGTCTTCCCTCTGGATGGCAGGAGGTAAAAACAAATACAATACAGGCCACAGATGTGGGGGGCACTTTCCTGCTATCAGAGTAAATGGACCTTACACGTATTACAATCATCCCTTGTTTTTGTAACCCTGAGCAAAACCACTACAGGAGGTCTCTGTCTCTCTATTTTCCTCTCTCTCTCGTGCTCGTCCTCTTCTACTCTATCTGTCCCCCACCCTCCCACCCTTTCCACAATCTACATCTCTCTTTGTGAATTCAATTTCAATGTAATGGCCTTTATTGGCATGGGAAACATTGGTATCAACAGAACATCTCTCTCTCACACTCCCTCGCTTTCTCACAACATCACGTTTACATCGGGAGGCCTTCTCATGATCAACACCTTCAGATGTACCTCTCTCTTGCACACACGCACAAACTCAATATTCACAGCTCCAAGTTAGCTGTACATCGTCCTGTGTGGAGGGCTAGGGAGAGCATCCAGACGGTACCAATGACAGCCTTGCTAATCTTCTCCACAGAGTATGTCAAATAAATCACAGCATTCATTCTTTTTTGTTCTGAAGTGATAGCAATATTGTGTTCAGTTTGTTCAGAAGATCACTAAGACACATGTTGTCTGACAGTGTCACTTTCAGGCTTCATGTTCAACTATGAAGAACAGTTATTGTGTGAAAGATGAGAGGTGAGAATGGGGGGGGGGTGAGAGTGTGGTAGTCAGCGAGGCAAATTTAAGAAGTGAGGTGTGAGCGAGTGTCAGAGGGACTAGCAGGTGTGACACACCACTCAAACGCACACAGAATTGCTTCACCTTGTTCTCTCAGTAACAAAACCAAATTTTATCACATTGGTAATTACATTTATACTTGGGCAAGTTTTGTAATGAAGTAAATATTTAAAAAATCCATTATGTAGACTTCCCGAAAATCAGGTGAATAAATCGCATCATTCTTTTCTTGTCATGAGAACAGTAGTGTGAAGTGTCTAGTCATAATTCTAGGCTTTGTATTTGCATTTGGAGTCTGAGGGAGATAAAGAATGTAGACAATTCAGAATAAAATCTAAAGGTGACTTGAAGATTCAGTGTGCCAAAATTAAATGTGTGATCCATTAACAAGAAATTACAATAGACCAATAAAATAAATCACCAATTAGAACAAGAAATAATTGCGACGCACATTCTTATTCCCAGAATGAGGAAACAATGTGAAAAATGTGCACAATATGAAAGCAAAATTCTAATGACACTTTTCATGGCTAATAAAGGCTGGAGTCAGCCTGAAGCACTGCTTTCCAGATGATGCATATGAAAAAGCAAATCCCAGGGGTTTGTGAAACGTGCAAACAGTGTTTTTCAAGTCTGGGTTTCGAAATTTGGTCAGCAAATATGTTTTCATAATTATTTTGCCATTGGTGATTCTTTCATGATTAAAATTGTTATAGCCAACAGTACACCTCCACAGACACATGGGGCGGTGTACTAAACTGAACACGGTAAACACCAGAATGTGTAGGTCAAGCTTACTAAACATAGGGCCCTATGATTTCCGCATTGTGGAGAATGTGGACGGAAACCAGACATTAACGCAGAATTCAACAAAATAAAAGAATAAAAATCATTATCCTAAAATTCCAATATATTCATGTAAAGTCAGAGCATGTGAGCGGAGTGGAGCCAGTGGATTTTGGACAGAGTGCAGAACTACATTTTTCAAAGGACGGCACGTCGCCCTATAACCCGCTCCAATTTCGCTCCGCTCACAACACGAGTCTGAAGCATCCTCAAGCCTGACCCAGAATCCATCTGTGTCTTGCACAGTCATCAACAGTAGACTATTTTCAGTCAAAACTCGGCTCAATAATGGAGTTTACCAAGTACTTCAAAAAGGATAATGAGAAGTCATACAGGTGTACTATTAATATAAAAATAACTAAAAATGATACAAGAAAAAGAATCTGGTGATATGTTTCAGTCAGTAAAGATTAATTTTGGAATCTAACAAGACAAATCTCTCGAAAACACGAAAGTGAGCTACGTGAACATGCTGGGAAGTAAGCAAAAAGGTTAGCAAGTTGAATATGGTAATTTGTAACAAAAATGTAAAGTAAAGTATTATTCAAACAAATTCTTTTTGTCATTAAAAGTAGGCCTAAATATGGTTAGTTTAATTTGTTTCATCCATTAATATGTATTTTATAGAGCGAGAGGAGCAGCAGCAGCAACAAGAGAAAAGGGTTGAGGAATTCAAAGGTTTCTTCACTGCACGCGAAGGCCCAACCATAACAAGGGAGAGAAAAACAGAGCTGGCTGTAGTATTTTTTTATGATTTACGTGATTTTACTATGAACCGCTGAGTAAAGGTGAACGCAAAAGGATGCAACACTTCGCCAGCGCAGCTCAACCGGGCTACACCCCCCATGCTACAACACCATGCAGGACACGCTAATGCCACATGCCCTGGAAGAGATGGAAGCCAAACTGTAAGACCTACTGCAAAATGGTGATGGGCTCGTTCTCTCCGCGGACATTTGGACCAGTAGAAAAGGGCACAGCTTCCTTGGCATCGTGGCCAGTTTATTTGATGGGATGTTCCTGGGGCACACAGTTTTTTTGGGCAGTGAGCACATACAGGGGCACCCTACCGCAGATCCTATTTACCAAAAGTATGAAAGTGTACTGAAATGTTGTTTCGGGTCGACACTGACAGTGCCAGCAACATGTTCAAGGCGTTTAATCTCCTCCCTGGCACCGAAGAGGAGGCAGAGGGTGAAGTGATCGTGGATGCCAGCAACAGAACATGAAGAGGAGGATGAGGGACCACCTGCGCCCTCGCAAGTCCACGTGGAAGTGATAACCACTAATGTAGAAACTATGATAAATCAGTATTTTACTGTGTCAAATTTACATCTGAGATGCCCCATTCATATGCTTCAGCTGGCGATCAAAAACGCTGTTAACGAGCACGATAACATTAACATGCTGCTAGTGAAAGTCGGGCACCTGGTGAAGTGTATGGAAGAGCACCCTGAACACAGAGGAAACTGACCAATTAGGTGTCCGCCCCACAAATACCTGCGCCACTCGATGGAGCAGCCAGCTGCGGATGATTCAGTCGGTCATCCGGTTGTTCCAAAAAGACCTGTTATGGCAAAACAAACTCAACTCTAATGTTGCTAACATCACCCTGAATCAAGTACGCCAGCTGACACACCTTTTATTTTGTTTAGTTTGACAATGGATATAAGCAAATTTCAATTTTAATCCACGTGCATGCTGCGCAAAAGTTCAGTTATCAGAATTTTGGCCTAAATGTTAATTTACTTTGAAAACTTTGAGGCTATAGCCTGTATATTTCTGTTTATACAATTAGGGCCATTGATTCATTTTATTTTACAATACTTTTTGTGTATATTGCTCCTTATATAGGCTGGGCCTAATTTGTAATTTGAAATAAAACTTTAGTTCTTTGGGAGGTAAAGGCTGTGGTTCAAGCTAAAAGTGAAATACTGTCACGGATTCACAAGATATACCGATTGGAATGAGACAGGAGCGAAGGACTGCTAGGAAATCAATGGTATTTATTCCAACACTAATACAAAACAAAACTGTTCCGAGGGGCTAAACCGAAAGTATAAGATTCTGAGAGCATCGGACCGTTCACAGGAACACGTAACAGTGAAACAATGAACGACAGGGGTTGGAATGAAACACAAGGGCTAAATACTAAAACTAATAATGACTAATACGGAACACCTGGGAAATCAACACTGTAAGGAACTATGGTGACGACAGTATACAAACAGGAAGACAAAAACATACATGACACAGAAAGGACACCAGGGGGAACCAAAACCTAACACACACAGGGTAGAAACTCTAAATGATAAGTGTCCTTATTCCAGCCCACCCTGGGCAGGATGTGACAAATACATGCAGATTTCTTTCAATTTTTGAAGCGAGCGGGAGGTGATTTGAGAGGACAGCGATGCAAACTCCGTTGAGCGCTGAGCGATAATGAGCAGACCGGCCAGCGATAATGAGCGGACCGGCCAGGGAAGCGGAGGGGTGAACAGCACCGTGAGCGTGGAGCTGAGATTCTCACTGATCCACTCCGCTCATATGCTCTGCGTAAAGTTAATAATTACCACTGCATATTGCAGACACTGAAAGTGCTGCTAATCTGTAAGTGCAGTGCCCTCTATATGCGGTGTATATGTGTGTCTCCCAGCACGTGTCTCTGTAGTGCGAAGTGCTTGAAACAGTGCTACTTCCGCCCTTCTAAACTCCCTAAACAGACAACACTGTTTGTTGGCAGTTCATGTAACAGTGAAAATTTTTCAGTGAAAGAGGTAAATGTGCAAAAAATAGCAAAACAGATTAAATTGTATATGCATTGGGCGTTTGTGTATGAATATCAATAATTTGTCTCTGTATATAAATCAAAAGTAATTAGTCTCACTCATTGAATTGGCCAAAAACAAAAAACTGATTTTATAGAGCCCTAGTAAGGCTTATATCCATAGAAATAGAATGAATAGAAAGGTCATCGGACTGTTTGGCATGGTCATTCGATTAGTACACAATAAAATGGCGATTGCTGTTAGTTGTCACTGACATGGTAACCCTAAAGGTGTAATGTAGGTGAACTGGGAACATCTGGAGGAGGCCCCTGTCCGAAAGATCTTCAACACATACCTCCAACTGAGCTCCAGCTGGCATCCCTGTGAAGGTTTGTGGCATTGAACCTGAGTGGGGAATTTTCAAAGCTTCTATTGTTGAAGCTGTGGCGTTAAGCTGTGGTCTCAAGGTCTTAGGTGCCTGAAGGGGTGTAACCCTTGAACATCATGGTGGACACTGGTGGTCAGGGAAGCGGTCCAACTATTGAAAGAGACTTTCTGGGATATGTTATCCCAGAGGACTCCAGAGGCAGTTGCAGAGTTCCGACAATCCCAAAGGTCTAAGCCTCTGCTGTGAGAGGCAAAGCAGCAGGTATGGGAGAAGTTCGGAGAGGCTACAGAGGGCTTTCGGTCGGCACCAAGGTGTTTCTGGAAAACCGTTCAGCACCTCAGAAGGGGGAAATACCAAACCATCCAAGCTGTGTACAGTAAGTATGGAACACTGTTGACCTCAAATGGGGAGGTAATTGGGCAGTGGAAGAAGCATTTTAAAGAAACTCCTGAATCTGACTTATCTGTCTATTATAGAGGCAGAGCTAGAGGGTCATCGTCAAGTACCTTGGCAGAGGTCACTGAGGTAGTCAAACAATACCAGAGTGGCAAAGCACCCGAGACTGATGAGATCTGTCCAGAAATGTTGAAAGCTTTGGGTGGGGAGGGAGTGTCTTGGTTGACACATCTCTTCAACATTGCATGGGAGTCTGGGACAGTGCCAAAGGAGTGTCCGACCAGATGGTGGTTCCTCTGTTCAATAGGGAGACCAGAAAGTGTGTGCCAATTACAGGGGTATCACACTTCTTAGCCTCCCTGGTAAAGTCTACTCCATGGTGCTGGAAAGGAGGGTTCGGCCAATAGTCAAACCTAAGATTGAATAGGAACAATGCAGATTTTATCCTGGCTGTGGAACAACAGACCAGATCTTTACTTTCTCAAAGATCCTGGAGGGGGCCTGGGGGTATGCCCATCCAGTTTACATGTGTTTTGTGGATCTGGAGAAGGCATATGACCGAGTACCCCCCCCGAGATACTGTGGGAGGTGCTGCAGGAGTATGTAGTGAGGGGGTCTCAGGGCCATCCAATCTCTTTACGCTCAAAGTGAGCGCTGTGTCCGGGTTCTCGGCAGTCAGTCGGATTTGTTCCTGGTAGGGTTGGTCTTCCGACAGGGCTGCACTTTGTCACCAATCCTGTTCATGATATTCATGGGCAGGATATTGAGGCGTAGTCATGGTGGGAAGTGGTTGCAGTTCAGTGGGCTGAGGATCTCATCACTATTGTTTGCAGATGATGTGGCCTGATGACACTCACTGGGTCGGTTCGCAGCTGAGTGTGAAGCAGCTGGGATGAGGATTAGCACAGCTAAATCTGAGGCCATAACTCTCAGCAGGAAACCGGTGGAATGCGTAGTAGGTAGGGAATAAGGAATGAGTCCTTACTCCAAGTGAAGGAGTTTAAGTACCTCTGGGTCTTTTTTGTGAGTGAGGCGACAATGGAGCTTGAGATCTGCCAGAGAATTGGAGCAGCATGGGCAGTGTTGCATTCGCTTTAACACACCATTTTGATGAAAAGAGAGCTGAGCCAGAAGGCAAAGCTCTTGATCTACCAGTCAATCTTTGTTCCTACCCTAACCTATGGTCATGAAGGCTGGGTCATGAGAGAGAGAACAAGGTTGCATGTACAAGCAGCTGAAATGGGTTTTCGGAAGATGGCTGGCGTCTCCCTTAAGGATAGGGTGAGAATCTCAGTCATCCGCCAGAATCTCAGAGTAGAGCCGCTGTTCCCTCATGTAGAAAGTAGCCAGTCGAGATGGTTTGGGCTTCTGGTAAGGATGCCTCCTGGGCGCCTCCATAGGGAGGCGTTCCAGGCACGTACAGCTGGGAGGAGGCATGGACTAGGGTGAGAAATTATATCTCCACACTGGCTCGGGAATGCCTCTTCCCCGCTAGCGCTGCTGCTCCCATGACTCAAACCCAGATAAGCAGTTGAAGATGGGATGAGATTAGATGTTTTTTCCTTAGATGAGTTTGTTGAAATATTTTAAGCCACAGCAACAAAAGAGAATTGAAAAGCGTGTCCGGTAACTTACAGTAGCTAGTTTGATTTGATTTTATATTTTTGTAATAAATGTGCTATATAAAGAAAAATAAGTTGCTATGAACCGAATAATTTTCTTGATTACAAAAGTAGTACCATTGCTAAAAGCTTAACCTCAGTGCTATAATAACAAATAAATGCTTTAATAGGCAGGAAGAGACATATTTTTGGTAGTGAAATAGCAATGTCTGAGACCCTTGGTGAGGAAGAGAATAGAACAGAAAAGAGGAGAAAACCTAGAGAGGAGATTGAAAGGGAAGAGGAGGAGAGAGTGGAACAGAGTGGAACAGAGGTGAGAGCAGAGAGAAGAGGAAAGCAGAAATGGAAAAGAAGGAAGAGGAGGAAATGAACAATGTCAAATCTCATTCTGTGTTAAGCTAAGACAAATGCACAGTGAGTGACGCCTTGTACTCCCTATATTCTTTATTTTGGCATCACAGTCACCATTATTAGTTTAATGGTCAATGTCAACCAAGAATGTATTATTTTACTTCAAATGTTCCAAAATGAAACTGAGAACACCACCTTGACTTGGTCTCTCACCTGCTAGTAGGCCCAACCTCAGCTTGTATATGTGTGCCGCACCTACACCCCGTCATCGGCCAGAGAGTTTGCTGCTGCTTTCAAAGCATCTCAAGTTTATGCCATGAAGGGTCTGGCCCCCTTTTTCCCCAGATAATATTCTCTCTTCATTCCATTTAATAAGCAGTTAAATTCAGGATTCTATTGCCCTCTCCGACATATATCCATTAAACCTAAAGCGGATCCCTGGTTAAACGAAACCACCAAGACCTTTAGGCAATGTTGCAGCCAAGCAGATAGATGGTGGAAGAGGGACAATTTACAGGGTTTCTTAAGGGACAGTTTGGCAAAATACCAGAAGGCTGTAAAGGTCCCATTATTTATCTTCTGTGATAACTAACAGTTGCCATCAAACTAGAGTGTTATTTAACACTATAAACATGGTTGAGAAACTGTGCCTTTCTGCTCTGACAGATGCTTCAACCTGTACCTGTGAAATGTTTCTCTGTTATTTCATTGATAAGGTGGCATCTGTAAAACAAAACACAAGTATTAATTTTAGTATACAGCTCCTGTGCACTCAGTGTTTTTTGAGGAGTTTAAGCAAATTTCTTTGTCAATTCTCACTGAGGAGGTCTTTAACACTATCGGTTTGAGCATACGTGCTGTTTATTAATTCTTAGTTTAGGCTCTGTCCTATGGAAGCAAAAGAGTCTAAAATATAATTCACTAAAAAAACACGATTCACACGTGCATAGACAATATCACATGCATGAAACCTAATTTACGTACACCAAAAAATTCACATTGGTGAAAAAAAAAAGATATTCACAAAAAGCAATTCACATGCGCAAAATAAAAGTATACATAAGTAAAATACATTTTACAGATGCAAAACACAATTCATAGATATACAACTAGTTGCAAAACGTTTTGAATGTTTAAAATATACAAGTGTATGCATGAATCATAGATTGTATATATCACTGGATATAACCATGTGTGACGTAACCTATTGGTTTGTGAAGATCTGATTTGGGTCATTGAATTTGCCGTTATGGGCGCAGACATCTTGGTTGCGGATGTGACGATTTTAGACAAGAGGGAGGAGTAATCTAGCTAGCTAATTGATATTAATTGGGATGCTAACCAAAAACTACCCTGGAAATCCAGAGTTCTCGCGAGAGCACAATTTCAATTTGCTCAGTAAGTTACTCTGGCACCGAGTAATTCTGCTCATTAAATATGTCCTTGTAGCCGAGCTGCACCAATCACATTGGTGGATCTGATATAGGCGTGCCAGAGGCGTGTTAAACAGATGACGACAGCGCTGAAACCTCGAAGTCATTACTAAACATTGTAAGATCACTATGGATGAACACGAGTTGTTTAAATCGGCTTTGGCCACTACAATGAACAAGTTAGACTTGGCTTTTTGTCTAAAAAAGGAACAGAAGACGGCGCTTGAATCGTTCCTTTTTATAAAGGATGTTTTTGCTGTTTTGCCAACCTGATATGGCAAGAGTTTAATCTACCAGTTAGCTATGCCATAGGGGTTTAGCAAAAAAACACTGGTGATAGGTCGTAGTGTTATCCAATTGTGTACAGTGAGATTTTCAAATGCATGCTCGCTGCCCCCCTTCGAGTTGGGTCATTTTCATAACTCGATGCCAGGCTAATGAAAAACAGTATTAAAACAAAATGTAAAACAAAATGTACAGTTACTTACCGGAAAAACTGAACTGCCAACTCCTTTGAGTGTCTTGTCGTACAACCGAACGCCATAGCCACGGCCTAAATGCTCCTTTGCTTTATCGCCGATTTTAAAATCAACAAGATCATCATTCAAAAAGTGAACATCATGATAAAATTGAAGAAGGCTTAATTCTAGCGATTGAGACCATATAATCATTATGAAAATGTTTACTGAGGTAATAAATCAAGTATATTGTCTCTCATTCTCATAGACTATTAAAGAAACATTAATGTTTGTTTTTAGAGCAATCCATGGCTTGGCACCATTGGATCTGTCCGAGATTTTAACTGTTTGTGAAAACAACCGGTCATTGCAGTCATCAAATCAAATGGTTTTAGAAATCCCACGGTTGAGGTATAAGCTGTGGGGTGATCGCGCTTTCGCAGTCACAGTGCCGAGAATGTGGAACAAGCTTCCCCCAGATATCTGCACTATAACAGACACTTTATAAATCAAGTCTTAAAACTAATTTATTTAAATTGGCTTTTAATTCACACTAGCTTTGTGACGTTTTATTTCTTGTGATTTTACTGTATGTTATGTTATGTAAAGCACTTTGGATACCTATCGGTTGCTGTAAAGTGCTACATACATAAATGTTGATTGATTGAACACTGTGACATTTACTTTGAGCAATTGCAATAGTATAAAATAAATGAGCCATATTTGTTTTGCAACAAATATAATTAATTATTGTGCTTTTCTTTTATACAATGCCTTTTTCTAATAATTTTTTAAGTCCAAGGACAGAAATTGACTAATTGGTATTAATAAAGTGATGTGACATCACTAGAGAACTGGAAAAAACAATTTTTCCTTTTTTTAATATAACTCTCAGCACAATATATTCTCATAGCAAATGTAAATGAAAACATATCAATGTTGTCCTGATGAAAGTATGTCATTACAGTATATGGACAGAATACACATAATTTTGACTGCTAGCTTACAATTATATCCAAACCATTTGTGAGCATAAAAGATAATGGGATATGAGAAGGGATTTTATAATATCCATGGATTTACACATTACAGTTCCAGCATATGCAAGGGAACATGGGTCCATTTGGGACATACACTTTTTAGTCATCTTACCAAAATGAGAAACACTATGAGTTTTAAGTACAGTGTATTGCAGCTATTTAGTTAACAGTCTGGCTGTGTTTAAATGTGGTGAGCACAGTTTCTCTCTATTGGACAGATGGCTGGTTGCTGAGTACCACAGCACAAGGAAACACTGTTTAGGTGACAGGGTTTTCTTGTCATCATTGATTTCTATTGCCTGTTCACACTTTTCCAAAATGTGTAGATTTTAGTCATAAATAATTAAAGGAAAAACAGTTTAAAACTGCCCAAAATCCCCATTTAAACAATAAATATTTTTTTTCAATATTTGGATAGACATATTCACTAGATATTGTATCTTCGAATATGTCTGCTGTCCTCTCAATAACCCTATATGGTACAATAATACTCAGTGTCCTTCACACAACATCTTGTTAGGTTGCACGATGCATATGAAATATGTTTCCCCTTTCAGTCAGTTCGAGGCCCTAAAGTCCCTAGTTAAAAGTAGTGCACAATAAAGGGTATAGTGTGCCATTTGTGATTTAAGGTTAGTCTTTTGTTCATTGCTCCTGATGGATGGAGCTAAGTGAATGAAATCCACCATGCATTTGGACAGCTAGGAGATAAAGGAATGGAGCTGTTTATGCTTAACCTGAGCTGCTGGAGTGGAGACACAATTAGGATAACGTATGGGTAAATAAAACATTTGCTCTGTTAGGCAACTGCACCATGTCTAGAGTCTATCTTTAACCTGCTCTGCTGACGACATGCAGAGGTCAATCTAGGGTGGCCTTTGCATGCCTCCTGCTTTCTGAGAGCATTCATCATTGGTAACACATTTTAAAGAGTTACCCTCTTCTGCTTTAATAAGCAGGTAATACCTGTAACTGTTCTCTAGATATAGTAAAGGGTATAGCAAATATTGGGACGGTTGAAATATTGGAACAGTTTTTCGCTCTGCACTCCACTTTGAGATTTTAATTTGATCTTATTCTATACATATTTCATAATTTGGAAATAACAGCCTTATTTTGGGAACATTTTAGCACAGATTATTATAATTTTCAAATGAAGCAATTATGTGTAGTACATAGTTGTATGCATATGCTTTGCATGCAATACCTGTCTATAGTATGAGATCCATTGGCCACACTACACATTTGAACTGCAGACATCTTCTGTTGTTTTCTTATTTTGAAGTATTTTTGCCTTAGGGCATCATCTTCAACAAATAAAAGGCATGTTTCAAATGGTTTTTAATGTGGAGACCGACATTGTTTGCAGATGAATGGTGGTGGTTGACATATCTACACCCACCTCCTGGAGGTGTTTCTGATAACAGTTGTTTTCATATTCCCAATATTCATGACAAAGGAATACGTTGGCCCATCATAGTTTCAGGATTTATTTTGCCCATAACGGCTTCCACAATTTCTGGAAATCTCATTGCTTCTCATTTTGACAGACATCAATAGCAGACTTCAAAGTCAGATACAAAGCCTAGAATTAAGTCTAGATGGAAATAGCGAGCTTTCACAAATTATGCAAATTACATTTTCCACTTAGGTTTAATGTGTGTACAGTCATGGTCAAAAGTTTTGATAATGACACAAGTTTTGGTCTACACAAAATGTGCTGCTTCCATGTTCATAGATCTTTATGTCAGTAGTTACTATGCTCAAGGGCGTAGGAAAGAACTTGACAGTGGGGGGGACATACCTTATATTTTTTAAAAAAATTTTCTATTATTGGGGGTGACCACATTGCCTGTCTGTAACATTGGTGGGGACATGTTCCCCCCATACCCCCCTGTTCCTACGCCATTGACTATGGACAAGTGAACTATAATTTTTACAAGTATTCAATAAGTTTCAAAGGCTTTCATTGACAATGACATTCAGACATTCAGTCAACAGAAATCTTTTGCAGTGTTGACCCTTTTTTTTCAAGACCTTTGCAATACACCCTGGCATGCTATCAATTAACTTCTGGGCCACATCGTGACTAATGGCAGCCCATTCTTTCATACTCAATGCTTGGAGTTTGTCAGAAGTTGTGAATTTTTGTTTGTCCATCTGCCTCTTGCGAATCAACCACAAGTTCTCAATGGATTATGTTTTGTTCCCCAAGCCACTTCGTTTTCATTTTTGCCCAAATGGCAAGGTGATCTTTCATGCTGGAAAAGACACTGGTTGTCACTTAACTGTTCTTGGATGGTTGGGAGAAGTTGCTCTCGGAGGATGTGTTGGTACCATTCTTTTTTATGGATGTGTTCTTAGGCAAAATTGTGAGTGAGCCCACTCCCTTGGCTGAGAAGCAACCCCACACATGAACGGTCTAAGGATGCTTTACTGTTGGCATGACACAGGGCTGATGGTAGAGCTTCTTGACACCAGGCCTTTCTCAAAAAGTATTTTCCTCACTGTGCATGCAGATGCACTCACACTTGCCTGCTGCCATTTCTGAGCAAACTCGTTGTGTCCCGATCGTGCTGATGAATCAACTTTAGGAGATGGTCCTGGAGCTTGCTGGACTTTCTTGGGCGCCCTGATGCCTTCTTCACAACAATTGAATCTCTCTCCTTGAAGTACTTGATGATCCAATAAATGGTTGATTTAGGTGCAATCTTACTGGCAGCAATATCCTTGCCTGTGAAGCCCTTTTTGTAAAAGCAATGATGATGGCACGTGTTTCCTTGCAGGTAACCATGGTTGACAGAGGAAGAACAGTGATTTCAAGCACCACCCTCCTTATAAAGCTTCCAGTCTGTTATTCTAACTCATTCAGCATGACAGAGTGATCTCCAGCCTTGTCCTCATCAACAGTCTCACCTGTGTTAATGAGACAATCACTGACATGATGGCAGCTGGTACTTTTGTGGCAGTGGAAATATTTTTTGGGGGATTAAGTTAATTTTCTTGGCAAAGACGGACATTGCAATTCATCTGATCACTCTTCATGAACACGTGCAAATTGCCATCATTAACACTGAAGCAGCGAACTTTATGGAGACTAATACTTGTCTCATTCTAAATACCTTTGCCCACGACTAGGGCTGAACGATGTTGTGTTTTAGCATCGACATCGCGATGTGTGCATGTGCCATAGTCACATCGCCGGAACATGCGATGTGAAGACGGGTAGCACCCAATGACAGTATAGGTAGCACCACAGTTCACACAAGTTTGTTGTATGGTTTGTTGCTGGGATGACATGCACGCTCTGCATGCCTGCACAGTGATTGGTTCGCTGTGATTGGTTGTTGTGCCGCTGCTCACAGCCAACATTCTCTGTCACTGGCAGACCTGTACTAGCAAAAGATGAGCGACAACGCATTACGCAGGAAAAAAAGGATGGTTTTGTACCAAATATAAGGTAAAAATCTTTGGGACTATTTCGGCTACAAAAAATAGGATGACCAAAAACAGGTACTTTGTCAAGAGTGTTATAAAGTTGTGGCAACAAAACAAGGGAAAACCACCCATTTGTCTGATCACTTAACACGGCCCCACAAAGCTCTTTACGACGAGTACAAAATCTAATCTCGGATGTCAATCAAAACAAAACACTATTTGCAATGCCTTTGCTAGTGTGACACCTTACCAGAAATGCTGTCAACGACAGAAAGAAATAACAAACGCAATAACGTTTCATATCGTAAAGATATGTTGCAATTACACGCCGTTGCATTTGCTTAGCCATGATTATGATGATGACCAACACTGTTTTACTATGGCACGTTGGCTAAGAAAAGTTGACTTAAAAACAAAAGATTGTGAAACAAAATGCTTATAAGTTCTATTATAAGAAATATCTTTTTTCAGTTATATTTTTATAAACCAATCGGGGGTTGGTGTAAAGCTGCTGTTTTATAAAAAAATGTGTACTGCTTTACTGTTTACAGAGAATGAAGCTTGTTTATTAGTGAAATTATTAGTATCATGGAATGGTAATTATTGACTGTAGCCTACATTGATGGCTTGCAATATCGCAATATATATCGTTAGGAAACAAAATATTGCAATGTAATTTATTTCCAATATCGTGCAGCCCTACCCACGACTGTAGATTAACAATGGGTAGAATGTCTGCCAATGTGGTGCATGCTTGTGCACATCCTCTTTCTCTTAAAGACAGTTAAAAAGAAAACTCACATGATTTCATAGTTTGTGTTTTCAGGCCACTTGATGTAGCAGACCATTCGTTCGGGCATCGGAAAGATCACTGAGTAGTAGTACTGAGGGAAGGCCAGGAGGAGGGCCAACACCCAGATCACCCCCACCGTCACCTTGGTCTTTGTGGATGACATGCGTTGCTGCAGGGGGTGGATGATGGCCATGTACCTGGGAGGGGAGGAAGGGCAGGAGAGGAAACATGTTGGGTCTTGGACGATGATACCACGTCAACACAAAAACACGCACACACACACAACCACACTCACCTACACAAACACATGCAAGCACACACACCGCTATGCACACATTTCCACTCCCACACAAACACATTTGCACACACGCATTCACACACTGACAAATCAAGGTACTGACAAACCAATTTAAATTATTTTCCCCTCTGCTCCAAAAATACAATGTGCATTACAAATTCTGTCTCCTTTAAATCCTTGATTCATAGATCTCTGCCTTGACAAAGTAAAAGCAAATCTTTGTTTTCTGAAGCCATTAGAGAAAAAAAAGAGAAAATCATACCAGATCAGGTAAATTGGTCTTTTGAATCATCCCAAAATAAGAATTATACCAGGCCGAATCTGAAACTTGAAAAGGAAAGTGTCTCCAAATAAAGCATTAAAGGCGCTATACTTTAGCATATTAACTACTGTATAATATCCGAACATAACCATGCCCATAATGTAAGTACAGTCATTTTGGAAGGATAGTTTTACAATATTTATTCAATAGAAATGTATGTTATGTTACACAGAAGGGCACAGGCTATAATGCAGAATTTATACTGATCAACAGAAGAAAAACCAAGTCCATTGATAAATGTAGATTATTGAAGAGAAATCACAGTTTTTTATATTAAAAAAATATGAAGAAGTTTTCACAGCTTTTGAAGCTAGTCCCTCCCTGATAGATAAAGTAAGCATGGGGCCTATACTACGAAGCAGGTTCAACATGCCCTGGATTTCTTTTCATTATCTGGCTTCACTGAACCTTACAGTTGCAATCTAGATAAGAGATGTCACGACGGTGGTTACAATTCGTTAAATCAACCCGGGATATCCCAATCTAGTGACGAGCACGTTCACATAAAAGGGGCTGTGTGCGTACCATCGGACCAATCGCAGACACAGATAAGTCTATGAGAGCAGTGCTTTTGCTCAGGTTAAACTGTTTTCGACTATAACCTGCATAAGTTACCATGGCAATGTAACCCAGTAACAGGTGACCCAATGTCGTGATACTGAAAACCCAGGGTTAAACCTGAAGTTACCTCACTAACCCCAAACTTTGCTTCGTAGTATAGCCCCCTGGTCTCACAGGGCACTAAGCAGTCTCAGAGGGTTGACATACCATAATATACACTGACAGTGCTTGAAGTGGGGAAAAAAAGGTGCCGGTACTCTCTTGCAATGGCAAATGGTTATGACATTTGAGATTTCTACAGTGAAAAACAAAACTTTGAGATATTGCTGGGACAACAACAATTTATTGACCAACAGTCAGGCCATGCATGTGTTTTGTTACTCACATTTGACATCGGTGTCATTGACTAAGGTAACGTTAAGGTAGGTTATTGAATTTCATTTTATTAAATATTTCTATACGTTTTTGAAATCCCAGCTATTTTTTTACACCCTGTCTGTAATGTGTTTAGTAAAAAAGGCTACCATCTAAAAAACATGACCAACTTTGAGGCGATATAGCTCCAGCTGTGTTTAACCCACAGGGATGAGCCACCACACATTCTCTTCATCTGATCTTCATCTTTCCAACGGTACCAAGCATGTTAGGTGTCCCGAAATAATCACAAAAGTTTGGAGACTGAAGTGTTTTAATTAACGTTAGTTTGAAGCTCATGAATTGAGAGTTTGCTGCACTGAAAGTAAAGGGGCAGAATAATTTTGCTTGCCCAGTTTGTCAGTTTTTTATTTGTTAAAAAAGTTTTAAATATCCAATAAATTTCATTACACTTCATGATTGTGTCCCACTTGTTGTTGCTTCTTCACAAAAAATTACAGTTTTATATCTTTATGTTTGAAGCCTGAAATGTGGCAAGAGATCGAAATGTTCAAGGAGGCCGAATACTTTCGCAAGGCACTGTATGTAAGATATGCACCCTAAATGTCCTGCTCCAACTGCAGATTATTTTGCCCCTGATCTCCTGCACCTTCCGCCTGTTTCAATCGTATTTCAACCTGTTTTCTACCTGGATTTCTTGTGAATGTTGTAGGGGAACAGCAGACGGTGCAGTAAGATTGAATACATTAATAAAAGAGGCCCTTGTATCCAATGACCAGGCAATATATTCTATACTACCAAATCCCCTTTCAACATAAGGAATAATCCAATAAGTCAGCAGGAACAAATCAAATCAAAGTTTATTGAAAGATGCACTGTGCATTCTTAAGAGTTCCACATTTTCAAGGTATAGAGGTCTCCTACAGGAGGTGCCAACACAAATTTTAACATCCACACTTGCATACATTTTGCATTTTGAATTGTTTGGTTTAAGAGGCTGTAATTTGATCAGGAATCTGTTTCCTGGCTCATTGTGTTCTCAGGGGGAGAGGTTGTTTTGTTGAAGATTATATAAAATCCCCATCAACAGATGGGAGGAAATTGGTCCAAATGGCAGACCAGTGTTCACCTATAATTTTCAATATTTATAATGCTTTCAAAATTTGCTAGCATGTCTGGAGTGCTAAATGTAAAGGGTTTTCATTTGTTATACTTTTCTGTTAGTCAATCAAGGAGTATGGTCAATAAAAGCACAGATACATATTTTAAAGTTTTTTTAATAATTCCCCAGGTAACCCTGAGTTGAAGTTAGATAGGAAATGGTTAGGGATATTTCAATTGGGAAAATAATTTTATTATCCAAAATAATAGAGTAGATGTGATAATATGAACATGCATCAGCGACACTTAAAAAGCTACTGTAGCTACATGTAGGCTTCCTGTATCCACAGTTTGCTGATGTATTTGGCTCTGACAGTGCATTCCTACATACATAAAATATGATCTAACATGACATGGGGCATATAAATCTAAAGTGATTGATCTGTTCTAGCGCTGCCATCTTGACCCATGGCTTTATGTTTGACCCCCCAGCAGTGGTGTCCATTCCCTGCGTAATGCTCACTGCTCCTCCTTACGTCCTGTTTCATTCATTCTCAATAAGACATCAACGCATTATTTCATTCTGTTTTTTATAAAGCAATCACATTAAGCTGGGATAGAACAATATCAATTCAGAGATTTGCTTGATTGCTGTGACATCCAATGAGATTCAGGTAGGCATGAGGAAACCGAACGGATAGATTCTAATATATTACACAGCTGCGAGTGAAAGGAATGGCTGTGTTAAGCTCATCAGTTTCACATTAAAATGTGACATATTATGGACAATATTTTGTTACTTATTTACTTCACATTAGCATGGGTTCATTACGCCTGGCCACAATTGAAACTAAAATCACATTTAATAATTCAGACATTATTCCAATTCGTTATAGCTGGGTGTAAGGTTTTGGGATAGTGTAACATGAAGTAAGCTATTGCCCTGTGCTGGAATATTCAACAGCAGTGTCTGAGACAGTTCCTCTAAGTGTGAAGGTAGCTGATTTATTTCTGTGGGGGGAAGCACATAATAGGTCATATATCAATGCTTAAAGGACCCGGACATACATCTGACATTGCCTTGTAAATGACATGATCCCATTGCTGCACTGCAGCAGAACAGTACTGTCAAGCATGGTCCTATGTTAACACATGCGCACACACACACACACGTACTGGCACAGGGAGGAGAGGTGACGGGGACACGAGCAGCTCCGCTCTGTTATGCTGTCAGTCTGCGTACAATCTGATGACTCAACAAAGCAGATGCTGGTCTGTAAGTGTTAATAAACCAGGGTAGCCGAGATGCTCATTTCAATCACCTACACGCGTCCTATACCTGGAGAATACAATGTAAGACTCCTCATTTGATCTACAGATTTAAAGAGATAAACACTTGGTGTTTGTGGTTTTTTACCCTATGGTTCTGTGTGTGAGAGTGTGTGAGAGTGAGTGAGTGAGTGAGTGAGTGAGTGAGTGAGTGAGTGAGTGAGTGAGTGAGTGAGTGAGTGAGTGAGTAAGGCAGTGAGAGAGTGACAGAGAGAGACAGAGTGACAGAGTCACAGAGTCACAGAGACAAAGACAGAGACAAAGACAGAGAGAGAGACAGAGACAGAGAGACAGAGAGAGACAGAGACAGACAGAGAGAGACAGAGAGAGAGAGAGACAGAGAGAGAGAGAGAGAGAGAGAGAGAGAGAGAGAGAGAGAGAGAGAGAGAGAGAGAGAGAGAGACAGAGAGAGAGAGACAGAGAGAGAGACAGAGAGAGAGACAGAGAGAGAGACAGTGAGAGAGAGACAGTGAGAGAGAGACAGAGAGAGAGAGACAGAGAGAGTGTGGTCCCGACTAGGCAAAATGCAATTTTCAAGTTAGGTCAAAGTTCTCTAACAGGATAGGAAGGCAAACATGTGTTTGTTTGTGTTTACAGTTTGTACTGTCCCGGTGGAAATCAAATATTGCTGCAATGATCATAAAAAACAGTTATGTGGTGTGTAGACATGTCACCAGTATCAAGTAATTATTATTCAATTGTAAAACAATGCAAAGTTTGAGTTCATACACTCTGCTTGCAGGATAACCTATATGCAGACATGATAAAGATTAAGCTCTGAAGAACGAAGTCAGAGTTTAGAAGGAGATTTCTACCAACAGCATTCACATGAGAAGGAAAGTGAGCTTAATGAGAATGAAGTGGCTCCAGAGCTGACTTTTTCTGGATCTTTAAAGGTTGAGAGCTTTCTGGATCTTTTGGACAAGTGTGGATCTCATTCAATAGCATACACCATTAAGCAATATACAACCTGCTATGCTGCAGTTTAATACCAGCAACTCTAACATTTGTTTACTATTACCAAAAACCACCTAAGTCGAGAAAATGTTAAGGAATACCCTCATAAACTCCTACACTAGACTGTCTGTAGGAGGTTATCCGTAGGGTGGGCATTACTCTGTATTCTTTGTAAATCAATTGAGAAGGGTTTTCAAATAATGCATTTTGGTGTGTAGAACATAAATCTGAATACTTTTTATAATTTTGATAACTTTAACCAACATCAATTTGCAGTTGAATATTGTTACATTTTGTAGGTTTTTATTGCTATTATTCCGGAACTTTTTGTTGTATCATCTAGTGCATTAATTGTAATAATATGTTGTTTAAGGAGGTTTATCAAGTGAGAAATCAATTTTTTTTTATTTAGTCTGACCTATGGTTTAAAGATACTTCAATTTTCTAATGGGAAATGGGGATCCAAAAGTTAATCCCTAGTTCAGTCAGAAATTAGCAACAGCTGTTTTGTTCTTAAAGAGAAGGGCTGGACTAAGTGAGAATATCACTGATTTATAAAATAGTTGCTTGTGAAAGAAATGTCTCAAGTCAGAACGACTTCAAGTTCTCATTTGAGTATTCTTGTTGGGAAAGTGCAAGAGCTGTTGGTATCTGAACTGCCAACTGTGAGCGATATCCTGAGGTATGGCATTTACCTAAGAGAGCAATCTGAAGATGACCGGAGGAAATACCCAGTGGACCAGCTGGTGAGGGACATCTACCCTGGTCTGATTTGTCAGTGGAGCAAAGCTAATGCTCTTTTTCAGCCACCTGTTATCAAAGGTGACAATCATGTGAAAGCTAAAGGAGGTCTGGAATCAGGCAGTGAAGTTCTCTCTTGGGAAGAGGAAACATGATGCCAAAAAGAGGTTCGTCGTCAAGTTAGAGTTATTTGATATTTTGACATGAAAGTGTAAGATTTCTAGTTGTGAGGAGGGAGGCTGTAAGGGGTGTGGGGTTTAAGACCACATACATTTTTTTCTGCAGCAGAAAGAAAATTATTCCTGTGAAAGATCTTGCTTACATCAAGATCAGAAAGAGAATGTTGGAAGTAAAGGACCCTACCAAATAGGAGGCCCTGATCTGCCAGAGAGTTTTAAAGACAAGTGAGGACATTGGAAAGGCAGCAGATGGGAAAGAAGCCAGAGAAAATGAGAAGGAACAAAGAAGAAAATGCTGCCCTGGTGTAGAAGTCAGCCAGGAAAGATGTTGACAGATATTTGGCAGATGGTGATCAGGGATTGAAGAGAAGTAATGCTAAAGATTAGTTTATCCCTCAAACTGACCCCCAGCCTGCAGCGAAGTTACAAAAAATATATGATGAGATTCCAAACACTGCTTTGCCACACTGCTTTGCTAGTATGGCATAGGGCTGAGGCCAACTGCAACAAACTGCAGCCCTGATTGATGCAGGAATCATCACAAAAGACAACACAAGTAAAGTGATTGATAAGAATGAGGCCAAGGGAGCACAGGAGAAGTTGATGAGAACTGGATGAAGAGTTTGAGAAAAGATGCAGGGAGGAGGGGGGATTTCCTGCATCATCTTTGATGGGAGGATTGACCTGACTAATCCAATGATGGACGCTGAGGCCAGTGACCAATCTTTTCCTGCAAAGATCAAGGAAGAACACTATAGTGTTGCTAGTGAGCCTGTAAGTAACTATCTGTTCCACTTTACCCCAGAAAAAGCAACTAAGCAGGAGCCACAAGCTGAGCAGATTGCTAAGGTCGTGTTTGCCTGGCTAAAAGAGAGGGGTTTTTGATAAGACCTTGTGTACCATTGGAGGAGACTCTACAAATTTCCAACACTGGTATGAATGCTGGAGTAATGAAGAAGATGGAGCTGCACATGGGGAGATCTGGTCTGGTTGGTGTACAACCTGCACACTGGTGAACAACCCTACACCATCTCATTATTGACCTTGGTGGCACTACTCTCAGACAACAACTTTTCTGGGCCAATAGGAAAGCTCCTTGATTCTGCTACAGACTTGGATATTAATCCAAACTTCACCCAGATCCAGTGATGGGCAGTAGCGTTGCTACAAGTAGCGCCGTTACTAGTTTAATTACATTTCTCAGTAGCGTGGTCGTAGCGTTGCTGTTTTCTGAATCAAATAGCTTTACAGTAGTGAAGCTATTATATTTATCAAGTAGTGCGGTAGCGTCCACGCAAGCTACATTTTCACGAGTATTTCTGAAGCTCAACTCTGAAATA
>JACXGM010014943.1:9728-21796 GCA_016801145.1 Umbra pygmaea | reverse complement strand
TGCGAGCCAGCGTTCTTAAACAGAGACCCTCGTTTGTTCCAAAATAAAAATCGTGTTAAACAATAACATAATAATAGCCTAATTAGATCTGGCAGGTTTTGTCAAAATGTAACTTCAAACTCTTCGAGAAAGAGGGTGAGAGAGATACCTAAAAGTTAATTAGGCTATTTAACAAATTAGGCTACTTAACAAAGCCTCAATAAAAAAATAACTAGTAACTCACATACAACTTCTGCCCCATTTTACTGATTTTTGTTGAGAAAGATAAGCATTGACATGATCTGGGGTCAGACGCGATCGCAACCTTTTGACCGTCAGTTCAGCCGCAGAAACACCGGCTCTGGGGACTGACGTTGCCGGGATGCACAGATACCTCAGCGCTAACTTGGCCATCGCGTGGAGAGATGGCAAAGTGAGCGGAGTGAGCGTTTGGAAATCCTGCTCCTAGCTCACTGAGCGGTTGTCCAATGACCATGTAGCCTACACGAAAAACAAACCGTTTTTTAAGTACAGTAATATACAAATGTTCATACAAGACAGTGCAATCTCATTAAACAAATGTACTGTATGTCTTTTCTATATATATTGAAGATGAATTTAAATGTTAACAAACTTAAAAGATTCCATGTGGTCACACAACGAAAGGCTATAGGCTATAACGTAATACAAAGACAATGAACTAAATGTTTTAATTGATCATTTTATAACTCGGTCTAACCAGTAGATAGTGTACGCACCTCGTTCCTTTCTGATCGCATTTGCACACATACAATAGTCTTTGCGAGAGAGAGCCTGTCTTTTCATATTCCATAAAGACTCATCTGCAGGGAAGTAACCTACACACATAGAGGCTCATTAGGCTGGGCATGTCCTGACTGTGTGAAGTAAGCGCGACTGGAGCGGTAGCCTACTGGAGCGATATTGAGCAAGAAACCTCTGGGCCGACAGCACTCACATACTCTGCCCGGGGAACCTGATTCCTCGTCATGATTACTTTTGAAGTCAAAACGTAAACTTGCAGGTAACTGAGTATTGCCTTGGGTGGTAAAATGTTGAATTGCTGTTACGGCGAAATTAATTTAATTGCTTAAAAAAAACTTATACGCAACGCAACCTGCATTAGTTTAATCGATAACAATTTAACGTGATCGACGAAATTCTTAATGATCAATTGTCGATCGTCGATTAATCATGCCCATCCCTAGTTCAGAGCAAATTGACATTATGCTGACTAGGATTTGAAATAGATAAGTTGAATTTCTACCTTGCCATGTCACTCTTCAGCAACTCCTTGTGTGCAGATTGGCAGCTGTAAATTTGATCACTGAAGTATATATATATATATATATATCACACATCGTAATTCATCCACTAATCATTGTCATCGCTGCTCCTTGTCTCCAATTAATGTTTGTATATATGTCTCCTCTTTCCCGGTTCTGTGTGTCAATGTTAATCCTGTATGGTGAATATCTGCCTATTTGAGTAGTACCTTTTTAAGTCTACATTTGCAGCATTTGTTGTATTTGTTGTTTTGTTATCCTGTTATAGTGTCCTGCAGGCATGTTTACTTTGCTCTCCCATATGGTACTAAGATAAGTGTACTATAAGTGTCTAAATATATTTAAATGTAGCTATTGCTGTTTCATGTCATACTACGTTAAGGAACATTGAGTATTCGTCCAGAGAAGGTTTAAATCTATATAAACTCAGCTATTGCTCTTTCGTGTTGTACTATTTTAAAGTACAAGGGAGTAATTGACGCCTTGTAGGCATAAAGGTTTATTATTTGGAGATTTACTGGCACCTGTGTAAATAAATAGCCGAAGTTGGCTTAGTTGTTTTTTTTTCACTTGTTCTGAATAAAGTACATGAGCATAATCATCTTGTGCATGATCTGACTAAAGGCCTCGATATATATCGATATTGGTAACAACCCAAGTAATCCATACATACAGAGGACCCGAAACAAATAAGTTCAGAAAATAAGTACTTTGTGTAATAATGTGGTTTTGGTCAATAGCAAGTCCTTTATTGTAAATTGGATAACAATGCATTAGGGAGTAAAATCAAGTAAAAACTAAATCAAAATACAAAGTAAAAATGAAACATACAAAACATTTGCATACCAAAAATCATTGTCTAATCATGTGATAATAGATTGAAATAAATAATTCATCAGTGTTATGAATATTGACAATATTTCTTTATTATTTTACTTCAATTGTCAAGGTTACATTTTTGTAAGAGTATGAAGACCTTTTTCATAGACCATTTTGCTCACATCTTCCAAGGCTTCCAATACTGTTTGTTGAAGGGACTGTATATGTATGAATGTTTTAACAGAAAATCTACAGAAAAAGAGCTTGGTGCATCATCCCTGGAGCAGCCTCCTGGTGGTGTTTTGTGTTTTGTGGGATATGGGCTCTAACAATGTTGGAATGGAAGGTAGGGTGAGGCTGTATTTGCTGGCTGTTCCTGTAAGCTTTTGGAACATACTAGTCTCTAGTTTTGATTTCTTTTGGGAATTTTGTTCTGTTGGTTAGTTTTGCATTAATTTGCGGATTTATGTGTTGTTTTGGCTATTTTTGTGTTGTTTTGGGTTCTATTTAATTCTTTTGCGTGTTTATGTGTACTTTTGGTTAGTATAGTGTTCTTTTGGGTATTATTGTGTTGCTTTAAGTTTTTTGGGTAGTATAGTATTCTTGTGGGTATGTTTGTGTTGTTTTGGGTATTATTCTGTTATTTTGTGTTTTTTTGGATAGTATAGTGTTCTTTTCGGGTATTGTTGTGTTCTTTTGGGCATTTATGGGTTCTATTTAGTGTTGTTGTGTTGTTTTAGGTAGTATAGTGTTCTTTTGGGTATTTTTGTGTTGTTTTAGGTTATTTTGGGCATCTGTGTTCTTGTATTCTTTTGGGTAAAATAGTTTTTTGGGTATTTTTGTAATATTTTGTGTTTTTTGGATAGTATAGTGTTCTTTTCAGGTATTTTTGTGTTCTTTTGTGTTATTTTGGGCATTTTTGTATTCTTTTGGATATTTCTGTTTTGGGTATGTTTGTTTTCTTTTGTGTTCTTTTGGGAAATTGTGTGTTCTTTTGGGAGTTTATGTGTTCGTTTGGGAGTTTATGAGTTCTTTACGTTATTACTTTTGGGTTGTTTTGGGTATTTTGGGGTATTTTTGGTATTTTTGCATTGCTTGGGGTGATTAGTAGGACCCTCTGGAACACTGGGAGTGTCTTCACTGATCAAAAGGTAAGCAAATCTTTGGCAAAATTGATTGCCAGTAAAACATTTGATGTATTTCTAAAATAGAAAATGTACTAATGTTTTTAATTTTATATTAACATTTATTCCAGCCTTTAAATTTGAAATGATACAATGATAATTGTGTTAGGTTAAGATGAACTCTGTCAGCTTTAATTTAAACATATTTTCATCCATATCGAATGAAACATTAACAAAGACCCAACATATTTAGAAAATTGGATTCACATCTGTTTCTTTTTAGGCAGGTGTGATTGTTTGCATCTTTAGTGGATGCACAAGAGATCTTTTATTATCTTATTTAGATGTTTAGCTTTGCCCTTGGAGTATAAAATATTAGGTATACAATAATCAAATATTTGTTAAATAAAAGATCAGATCAAAAGCAGACAAATTGCCTGGTAGACCAAGGAAGACCTCTTATAGTAAAAGAGTACTCACTAGAATGAAGAAAATATCAACAAAGGACTGTATGACAGACAGACAAATCACACACTTGAGAAGATAGCTATTGCAATGTTGGATACTGCCATTTGCTAGTGTTTACTTACATACAAAATGAGCATGTAGAGTTTTGTAAAAATGTATTGGAGACAGATTAGACAAATCAACATACAGTTATTTTCAAATGTTTGCATACCCTAGAGAAATGGCAATACACGTACCATTTTTAAAGAAAAAAATGAGTGATCAGGCAATACAATTTGTTTTTATTCCACCTATAGGTCATAATAGAATGGCACATCCATAAAACAAAACATGGCAACGAAGACAAAATATCCTCAGTTCTAATTGTAGTGTATTGCCCCCTTTAGCATCAATGACTGTGTGCAGTCATTTGTGATAGTTGTCTATGAGGCCTTAAATTCTTGCTGGTGGTATAGCTGCCCATTTGTCTTGGCAAAATATCTCCAGGTCATGCAAAGTCTTTGGTCGACTTGCATGAACCACATGTTTGAGATCTCCCTACAGTGGCTTGATGATATTAAGGATATTAAGAGACTGTGATTGCCACTCCAGAAGCTTCACCTTTTCTACTGTAATCACTGGAGGGTCAACTTGGCCTTTTGCATCTCATTGTCATGCTGGAATGTCCAAGAGTGTCCCATGTGCAGCTTTCGTGCAGAAGAATGCAAATTGTTTTCCATTATTGTGCGATAACATGCTGCATTCATCTTACCATTACTTTTCACAAGGTTCCCTGTGCCTTTAGAGCTCATACACCCCCAAAACATCAGTGAGCCACCATCATGCTTCACAGTGGGGATGGTATTCTTTTCACTATAGGCCCTCTCCAAACATAGCCCTTACAGTTGTGACCATTCAGCTCTATTTTGTTCTTGTCACTCCAAATAACAGTTTGCCAAAAGCTGTGAGGCATGTCAAGATGATGTCTGGCATATTATAACCAGTTTTTTTTGTAGCACTGGTGCAGTAAAGTGATGTTTGTTCAAGTATCATCACATTGTGCTTCAACCACACCGTCTTTTTCTATGTCTCCTGAAATTACCTGTGTTTTTTTCTTTGTATCCCGAACTAGTTTTGGCTGAAAACTTTCTTGTAAAACTCAAGGGTATACAAACTTATGAGCACAATGGGGTAATACTTTCTGATAAGGGTACATGACTAACATTAACAAATATATTATTAAACATGAACGAATGATGAACAAATACATTAACAAGAAATGAATAATGAAAACACATACTGTACCACCAATGTACAAATGCATTAACTAACAGTGATTACTGTCATGTGTACATGTTTATACCCGACATTAACTCATGGCAATTTTTGCATGAACAAACATTTCTGTAATCTGTTAATGTTGATTCATGTTGCAAACTCATGTAGCTGTTGACATGAAAAAAGCACTACCTAATGTATGAACTATTCATGAACGAATGATGAATAAAGACGTAAACAAAACAATTAATACTGAGTGGTATGATGGCTGTGTTGTCCCATGGTGTTTGTAATTTGTTACAGGGGTTACAGAAAGGTTACTTTGATTCCCCAAATATGAGTCAAAATTCCTAATGACCAATAGCCCAGACCAGAGCCCTTGAGTGAGAGTTGCGTCAATGAAGGGTAAGTAAAAGTCACATGGTATGGTCACGTGGTTCATGGGTCTCCAAATAGTTCCAAGCGGGTAATGCATTGGATTCTATGTGAGCAGTAGTAACAACAGTGATTTGAGGTATGATCTATGAAAGCAGTTTTAAGTGCTGTAAATTAACACATTAGATGTCTATATTTACAACAGCATTGCATAATATTATGGTCAAAATTACCTGAAATTAGAAGGTTAGGAACCGTTTGGTATTTATGGAATTGACCACTGGAGGAAAATAGGGGACGGTCATTTCTTTTTATTCTTTGTTGAGGGCAGGTTCACCCAACATCATGCCCGGATTAACCAATGGGCATTATGGGCATGGGCCCAGGGTCCCATGCGCACTTGGGGCCCAAGCAAAGGAAAACTTGTTTTACATTTCAGATAATGACACCATGTATAACCAGAGGAAATGCATGCTAATATTTGTATTCATTTAAATAGAATTATATAATTGGTCAAGCGCAGGTGTGGAAAGCGGACTGAATCGAGTGGACTGTGGGATCTGTCGTTGTAGATCAAGAAAATGAGTGAGAGAAGCGGTTGTACTAAATGCAAACAAAAAAGAGAAAAGGAGATGGAGGTGTCTTTATTAAGAAAGGTTCTATCTATCAAAACATTCTTCAAAAGTAGCCAGGCCCAGGAGGAGAATCAGGGTGCGGAATGTGTGGTAGATCATGACGAGAAAGCTAACCAGTGACCCGAGGAGGCTAGTGTTAGCAGCACAGCACAACCTGCTAGCTGTACCGGTAGCAGCAGTAACGAGCAGTGGTTTAATCTCGGCGTTGTGGAAGGCAAATGACGAGGATACACTTTCTGTTGTTATCGTCGTCGACCTGCTGCCCTATAATAGAAAGAGCAAATATCTAGCCTCAACTCGTGATGGGGGTTTGGGTGGTAAGGTGCGCTCCCTTACTAATGATCAGCTGTGCTGTCAACTACCAAGGGAAAAACTTTCCAGAAACGGGATCGCCTATTCACCATCTACAGGTAATATTTTTTGCTTTGCCTGTAAGCTTTTTTTGTAAAAATTTGTTACAGTTTTTTCTGACTGGAAACACCCCGAACGTGTGCATGAGCATGAGAAAAGCACTGAGCATTGTAATTGTATGTTAGCATTGTGAACGCTAAACTAGTGCAGCAGCTAGATGGAGAGAAACAGTATTGGCGGAAGGTGTTCACGCAGGATGTGGCTGTCATTAAGTTTGATATTTACATTTAGGGCATTTGGCAGACACTTTTATCCAAAGCGACTTACATGTAGTACATTTGTCAATATTTCTGGACAGGTCATACACCAGCAATTGTAATTTGTAAGCAAACAATATTATACCAGAACACTTACAGCATCTTGTAATGTGTCTACTAAAATTCAATCATCAAACAAAGAGCCTAGTGGCCTTGAATAATAAAGTGCTAAATTAATAAGTGCAGAATCTTTTAGTGTAAAGTAGAAAGATTAGAAAGATGAGTAAAAAAAAAAATTTGGGGAAGAAACTTGAGTTAAGATTTTTCCAGGTTTTTGACAAGTTGACCTATACTGTTTGCATAATTTTCCTCACAGAAAGAGGAGAGGGGGAGAGAGAGAGTGGCACCCCTGGAGAGCCGAGGAGGACAGGACAGGAGAGAGACAGACAGGAAGGAAACATTAATGGGTGTGTGTATGTGTTTGTGTGTGAACTATGGAAGAATTTGATTCATAGAACTGGATTGGTAAAGGTGAGGCACTATGCGCTTGCATATGCCAGCTAGTTGTTCACTAGAGGTGTTACCACAGGGTGAGAATCCGGTTTGGCAAATTGACGCAAATGAGAAAGTGCCTTAAACCTGCATTCTATCTGAATTCCAGCTGGGGGTGATATGTCTGGTTGCAAAAGAGCTTCTGTAATAGTCTATGAGAATGAGAGACATAATATGCTTGATTTATTACCTCAGTAAACATTTTAATAATGATTATACGGTCTCACTCGCTAGATGTAAGCCTTCTGCAGTTTAACATGATGTTCATTTTTTGAATTATGGTCTTGTTGATTTTAAAATCGGCAATAAAGCAAAGGGGCGTTTAGGGCGTGGTTATGACATTCGGTTGTACGACAAGACACTCAAAGCAGTTGGCATTTCACTTTTTTCCGATAAGTAACGTTACATTTTTGTTTTACATTATGTTTTAATACTGTTTTTCGTTAGCATCCCAATTAATATCTGTTAACTAGCTGGATTACTCCTCCCTTTAGTCTAAAATCGTCACATCCGCAACCAAGATGTCTGCACCCGTAACGACAATTTTGATGACCAAAATCAGATCTTAACAAACCAATGGGTGACGTCACACATGGCTCCATTCAGCAATTATACAATATATGGGTGTTACCAGCAAATAGTAACAAAAATTTCAAAAACTTGTTTGTGTGGTTGGGGTGGGGGGCCCTACAAACATTGTGCCCAGGGGCCTCTGAATTCTTAATCCGGACCTGCCCAACATAGTTTATTTGAGAAGGGGGGTCACCCAACTTGTATTCCGCAAAATTTCAAAAATGTCTTGTGTGGTGCATATCAGATGGGTCTGACCCAACATAAATCGCACCATCCCCCACCCAAATTGACGCTCTTTTGAGAAATTGACTTTTAGATATAATGTTCAGCTTCGGCAGCTTTACCTATATGCAAAAATATACTGTAACAATGACTCCCAGAATTGGTTAATAAAGATAATGAGGTTTATTTCGTACAAGAGATGCAGGGTGATGATAAGGTCTATGTATTGTTACCAAAATCCAGGCAGTCAGACAGGCAGACTGGGACAAGGGCAACCAACGGCACTGCGACAAGGGCAGGCCCTGGGACAAGGGCAGGCTCAGCAACTAGGAAAGGCTCAGGAAATGGAACAGGCAATGGCACAGGGACTGGTGCAGACAATGGCTCAGAGGCATACACCAGCTCGGGAACTAGGGCAGGCACCGGCTCGAGGACTAAGGCAAGCACCGGGACTGAGTCAGGCACTGGCACGAGGACTGGAGCAGGAACTAGGGAAGGCTCTGGCTCAGGGAAAAGGGCAGGCTTGGGGAGCAGGACATGTCCGGGGGCAAGGCTCGGGCTCTGGGACAAGGCAAGGCTCGGGCTCGGGGACAAGGCAAGGCTCAGGCTCGGGGACAAGGCAAGGCTGAGGCTCGGGGACAAGGCTCAGGCTCGGGGACAAGGCAAGGCTCAGGCTTCACTGATGGTGATGTAGCGACCTCTGGTGGCCCAGCGGAGCGGGATCGACCTCTGGTGGCCGAGACTGGGGAGCGACCTCTGGTGGCCGAGACTGGGGAGCGACCTCTGGTGGCCGAGGCGGAGTGGAGACCTCTGATGGTCGAGGCGGAGTGGAGACCTCTGGTGGTCCAGACTGGGTGGTGGCGACCTCTGGTGGCCGGGGGACTTGAGCGACCTCTGGTGGTCGTGGAGCGGAAGCAGCCTCTGGTGGCCGGGAGGCTTGAGCCGGAGCGGCCTCTTGTGGCCGTGGAGCGGAACCAGCGGCCTCTTGTGCCTGTGGAGCGGGAACAGCGGCCTCTTGTGGCCGTGGAGCGGGAACAGCAGGCTCTTGTGGCTGGGAGTAACCCCTTTTACTAGCCCGCTGCCCTGTATAAGGGATATCCAAGTCCTCGTCTTCAGAGGTTGCTGACCCATCTATAAGTGCAGGCATTTCCTCTTCATCGTCCTCATCCATCCTTGGAAAAAGGCTGGCGGCCATCAAGGGAAACGGGCCGGCGGCCATCTTGGAACTGGGGCTGGTGGCCATCTTGGAACTGGGGCTGGTAGCCATCTTGGAACTGGGGCTGGTAGCCATCTTGGAACTCGGGCTGGTGGCCATCTTGGAACTTGGGCTGGAGGCCATCTTGGGACACGGGCTGGAGGCCATCTTGGGACACGGGCTGGAGGCCATCTTGGGACATGGGCTGGAGGCCATCTTGGGACACGGGCTGGAGGCCATCTTGGGACACAGGCTGGAGGCCATCTTGGGACTCTGGAAGGAGGCCATCTTGGCCTGGGAACAGGGAGCTATCCTTGGAGGAGATATGGGTGTCCTCATGGTCTGGGCAGAATGTTTGACAGTCTGGAGTACCTGGAAAAGGTGTTCCCCATACAAGGGTTTTTCCTGGTCCAATCGACAGAATTTCACGGACCCCAGTTTTCCCTCCAGTATCCTCCTGTTCCATACATCTTTCTCTGAAGCTAACTACTCCAACTTGGAGGTCAGCAGTTGTGTCTCTGTTGCCCATCTTATGGGAACAGAAGGTGCTGTGTAATGGCTGGTCATTTTTGGGTGAGATATTCTGTAACGATGACTCCCAGAATTGGTTAATAAAGATAATGAGGTTTATTTCGTACAAGAAATGCAGGGTGATGATAAGGGTTATGCATTGTTACCAAAATCCAGGCAGTCAGACAGGCAGAGTTCCATACACAAATCCAGGTAATCAGACAGGCAGAGTTGGGTACACTAATCAGGTTCTCAGACAGGCAGAATATACGGAAACAAGGCAGAACAGATTAAGTGAAGGTACAGAGGATATGTCTGGGTTTTTCCAGACATTGTTCAGAAGAACAGTGTATGTTGATTAAAAAAGTTGATTGGAGAGGGGAAAACATACAAACAAGTGCAGAAAAAGACTGCTCAGCTAAAATGATCTTGAATGCTTTAAAATGGCAACTAAATCCAGAAAGACATGGAAGAAAACGGAAACCCATCATTCGAAATGGATCGAAGAATAGCCAAAATGGCAAAGACTAAGCCAATGATCAGCTCCAGGGTGATCAAAGAAGATCTGAAGTTACCTATTCGACCATTTTTCAGTTTATAGAGTAAATGGTTTGAGTTTGTTAAGACAAATGCAGCCACTGCAATTTTTTTGGAACAGCCTAATATTACATTTTCTTAACTTTCTGTAAAGTTATAACAAAATTGATAGTTTTTCCTTCATGTTTTGATTTGTAATAGACTGTGCAGTGTTCCAAATGCATTTGCATGTATGAAAAATAAAAGCTATTATAAGGATTGTGAGCTTTACTCACTTTTTTAACACTGCTATTATTTCAAGCACAACTTTATGTGTGATTATGATGTCTGTCCTGTGTGAACTGTTAATCGAGTTTCTTACTTCTCACATTCACATGACCGTATCACATGATTCCTATCATTCTGTAGATGGTTTTAATTAATCATCCAGCTGCCGGTATTCTGTAATTAAGTTAGGGATTTAAGTGTTGTTATGAGTGTTTGTGATTGTTGTGTATTGTGAATGTTTTTCCATGTCCTGTGTACTCGTGTTGCAAGTTACCAGTATATTCCTTATTTTGTTATTTAGCCCATGGTAGCAGTGGTTGTTTTGTACAGTACGAGTGTTTTCCTTAAATATCACCCTGTTTACTTTTGAGATCCCTCACACTTCTCTCCATTGTTTCAGCACTCTGGAAAGCATAGCCATGTAGAGTGCATCCACAATTATTTTACTGCGCTTCAATATTTCAACATTTTGTTATGTTACACCCTTATTCCGAAATGGATGAAATTCATAATTTCCCTAAATATTCTACAAACAATACCCCATAATAACAATGTGAAAGAACTGTGTTTGAAATCTTACAGCCTCAAGACTTTTTGAGTATGATGCTACATGCTTGGTCCACCTATTTTCTGGCAGTTTCTCCCATTCTTCTTTGCAGGACCTCTCAAGCTCCATCAGGTTAGATGGGGAGCGTTGGATCACAGCCAATCTCAGATCTATCCAGATATGTTCAATCAGGTTCAAGTCTGGGCTCTGGCTGGGCCACTCAAAGATATTCACAGAGTTGTCCTGTACTCCTTTGTTATCTTGGGTGTGTGGTTAGGGTTGTTGTCCTGTTGGAAGATGAACCTTCACTCCAGTCTGAGGTCCGAAATGCTTCAGCAAGGATGACTCTGTACATTGCTGCATTCATTTTTCCCTCGATCATGAATAGGCTCCCAGTTCCTGTCGCTGAAAAACATGCCTGCAGCATGATGCTGCCACCGCCTTGCGGCCAGCTCTAGGAAGAGTCCTGGTGGTTCCAAACTTCTTCCATGTATGGATGATGGAGAATACTGTGCTCATTGGGACCTTCAATGCTGCAGATACTTGTCTGTACTCTTCCCCAGATCTGTGCCTTGGAGGGCTTGCCTTGCCTCTCTCTCGGAGGGCTACAGACAATTTCTGGGACTTTTCTTGGTTTGTGCTCTGACATGCACTGTTAAGTAAAATAAGTAAGTAAGTAAAAATGTATTTATATAGCACCACTCACAGATAAACATCACAAAGAGCTTTTCAATAAAAAAACGAAATACAATAAGTGAAAGACACAAGAATACAAAGGGAAACATAAGTACATAAACTCAGAATGCCTGTTAATTGTGGGACCTTATACAGGTCCTTCTCAAGAAATTAGTATATTGTGATAAAGTCCATTATTTTCCATAATGTAATGATAAATTAAACTTTCATATATTTTAAATTCATTGCACACCAACTGAAATATTTCAGGTCATTTATTGTTTTAATACTGATGATTTTGGCATACAGCTCATGAAAACCCAAAATTCCTATCTCAAAGAATTAGCATATCATGAAAAGGGTCTCTAAACAAGCTATTAACCTAATCATCTGAATCAACTAATTAACTCTAAACACCTGC
>JACXGM010014942.1:0-21660 GCA_016801145.1 Umbra pygmaea | reverse complement strand
CGAAGCGACTATCCAATAGAAGTAGAGCACAGAGGAGACGGGGGGAAGGCTCACGGTGAATCACTGGAGAAACTGATGGTGGCTGTAGCCCGCAGCTGTATTTGAGGAACACCCATCAACGTACTAATGGAGGGTTGCCTTGCAACAACACCCAACACCACGCTCCAGTCGTGTCGGAAAAGTGGATCCGTACCGTTATGCAAATGAATCCGTTGAACGCGAAGCGACTATCCAATAGAAGTAGAGCACAGAGGAGACGGGGGGAAGGCTCACGCTGAATCACTGGAGAAACTGATGGTGGCTGTAGCCCGCAGCTGTATTTGAGGAACACCCACCAACGTACTAATGGAGGGTTGCCTTGCAACAACACCCAACACCACGCTCCAGTCGTGTCGGAAAAGTGGATCCGTACCGTTACGTCCGTCTTTGCGACCAATTAGCGCCTGGAAACAGTCGCAAACAGCTTGATAAATCTAGCCCTGGGTGTGTACTGGTTTCTAGACTGTTATTTAGGCAATGGAATGTGTTCTTCACCTTAATGATTTACCTAAACAACGAACCAAATCTTTTTGAAGACATACTGTGTATACTATGAGGTATTTACATAAGTACCCAAAGGTAAAGCGTCACTCATCCAGACAGTTATCTCTAAACAAGGCACCACCTCCACTGCTTAGTTGGGTCCCATATTTCACCACAATTACAACGAGCTCATTAATTTGTTTATGCCTTTATTTTTTGTAATCCATCAAACTAACACACCTAGTACTCAGATTACAGTGTTCAGAAACACACAACCGCACCTTTTATCATTTTGGAGCTGTAAACCTCTTGTCTGAGGATTCATAGAAATATCTTTGTTTAAACGTCTATCTTTTAAATAGTTTAAAACATCTGGTTGGATCGACTATCTTCTGTTGGAAAGAAAAATTGTCTTTCCACATCACTTGTCACAGTCTGCCTTAAGGGGACCTGACTGAGGTAATTAGTTGCTCCTCTATATGTGCTGTTCATGACCTACTCACATTTCAGTTATCCAATAGCATTTCTTAATTACCATGGCAGCTGCATCCACTAGCTCATTAACTGGTACATGTGTATCTAAGCCCTTGTGTTAGTGTTTGTAGTTGTCAGGTATTGTTGATGTCAGGTCCGTGTTGTTCGTATGAGTATTGGTATATATCCATAAATGTATATAGCCCCTCATGTCGTCAAGTGTTTTCATTAATAAAACACAGTTTGATGTCATCACTCTTTGGGTATTTGTCTCAACTCCTTATGACATCACCTTGTATGACTATAAATAACACTAACTATTGAAGAATACTGAACAGCAAAAATCTCACAAATTATCTAGAATTAAATTCTCAGGAAACAATTTAGAAAACATAATTAAATTTTATGCCAACAATTTCAATTTTTTAATATCGATCATTCGCCTTTTGAAATTATACGTCTCTTACGTAATTGCAAAAAATGTTTTGCACCGGCTTCATGCGATCATGGAACATTCCATAGCGATTCTAATTATATTCAAACATTTACAGGTAAAGTTAGTGATAAGGTTAGGCATAGTGTTACTGAGGTTAAGGTTAGGGTTAACATTACAAAAAACAGACATTCATCTGTCTAGAGAAAAAAATGTGCATCGCACATGAATAAAAAAAACTATCTTCCATCTGGATTTGAACTTGCGATCACTTGAGAGAAGGTTGGTTACTTAAACGCATATCCACCAATCCCTACCGCAACGGCCTAGCAAATAGCAAACATTCACACTATTTAACACTGCCAACCGCTGTTTCATATTTCAAATAGTTGTATTTTACAAGGTACTTTCCTGGAAACATATTGTAATAGAGTTAGGGCTGAGTTTATGTTGTGTAGTTTGTAAGATTGGAAATGGCTGCAGGAGGTGTACAACAAGAAGAATATGGTGATTAATTTGAAAAACATAACCCTTTAAACATTGTCTTTCAACAAAAGTTCATTCAATGTATTATCATAAAATCATAGCTTCTGTCTTTTGCAGCTCGATTGAACATGTGTGGTGGCTAGGTGAATCACTTTGACACTGGTGACTTTGTGTATGGAAATTAATAAAAGCTGGTTGCTTTGGGAAGTAACAGTGCTACAGTACATTTTGTAGTGACAACAATCCACAATCCACCCTAAGACATTCAGCCAAACAGCTTCTAATGAATCACCTCCCACCTTAAATCCCCAACCACACCAGGAGAACAGCTGGATTGGTCCAGGGCAGGCGCCACGTTGAAATGCGAGGGGTGTTCATTGCATTTGGGTAATCATGAACATATTGTGGAGAGGAAAGCAGAGGAGCGTCTGAGCATGTATGGAGTCTCATCATGAGTGTTCATCTACCTTCAACCCACAAGCAAGCAGGACCGTTGGGTCGTGTTTGAAACGGTATACCTGCAATATTGCTGCTCCACAGCCCCCTCTGCTGCAACAGCCCAGATGCATTCCTGTATCTCATTACCTACTGTAGATGCATGGAACAAAATACATCCCATAATACATCCCAGGGACTGGATGCTTGTGAACCCTAATCACTGAGGAGGATGGAGGTCCATTTGGCGTAGTGGGGTAAGTTGCTGTCTTGAAGGACAGTCTACATCATGATGGTCAGTGGATTGAGCCTTACTGTAGGTTGTTTGACTTTCCCCGGACCTCCAGAACGAGGCAGCGCAAACTGGCATATTGCTGCCTGGGATTTGGATAGACAAGTCAAATGATCTGCCTTGCCACGTCGCTCTCTAGCAACTCCTTATGTGCAGATCGGGCGCCTGTAAATTCAATCCGGTGCAATAAAGTATAGTTGGTGAATGTGATCATCCGGTACATGATCTGACTGAAGGCTTCCGGTTTGGTGAACAGTGTAAAAGAATCAGCCGGCTCTGAGACATGTGGTTGGCTGAACCATGTGAGCTCCCCTCACCATCTTGCATCCGTCCAAGAATTTGCAAGGCAGGGTCAGTGGGAATTGGGAGGGGAGAAAAATCAGAAAATAAAAATACAATAAATAAAACAATTGAGGAGGATGGACTCACAATAAAATCTGGACTGGAGTATATGGCATGAAGTTAAACACATTTAAACCAGTGTGAGATACCATTTAATTTACTCCAGTCCATACATTAATATTAACCTTTCCTCCTGAATTAAGTTTCACCAGTCTCCACTCATCCCAGAGTAATGGCACTCCTAAGTTACCATTCATCCATCAACGCACACGATAAGTCTGTCTAGTGACAGACAAAAAGCTGCCTGCCGGTCTGTCTCAGTTTCAGCCTCTTCTTCCTCTGTAGAGGAAGTTTTCTGCAGCTTCACTTTACACCTGAAGTCACAGTTCAAACATTTTCTCAGAACCTCACCACAGGAGGTCACTGAGGGGGCCCCAAATGAAACCCTCAGTCCACTATGTTCCTTTAGCTGAAGTCAGACATGCCTGTAATGGGACAGAACACTGGGTCAAAGGAGATGGGGTTGTGTTGCACCGCCTACAGTGAGTACCATCTGATTTCAAACAATTTCGACAACGGATGAGGTCGAGAATATGTTCTGTGTTGGATCCTCTACAGAGAGAGAGAACTCTCTCGACAAATCACAAGCCATCCGTCGAGATAGTTGTGATTCGAAACCAATGTAGGCAGGCTGGGCTTGTGCTTTTAGTGAAGGAAGTGATGCAAACTAACGACTCGCAAAAAAGGGCCAATTCAAAATCATCTAAGGGATTGTTATCTTGCTAGCTACTCTGTTGTATTATTGAAACGGGTGAGCGAGTCACATACATTCTTTTACCAGAAGTATCCATCATTGAAACCAGAGGCTAACCACTGTCACATTAAAGCAGTGCTTCCCAACCAGGGGTGCAAGGACCGTATTTATAAAGAGTCATGAGACAATAAGCGTACTGGTAAAAGGAACACAAGGGCGTAGGCCAGAGGTAGTCCGAGCAAAGCAAAATTCAGTTGGAGAACTAGAAGTATGAAGTGGTTTGTGTAAAGAGTCTAATGAGCTATTCCTGGTCGTTTCTGTCAGTTGGAAGATTAATAATGAGATCCACCTTCTGCATGTCAGCCAGCTAAGAGGCGACGAGAAGAGATGAGAATAATGAGAACCTTGATCCAGGATTACCGAGGTGACCTTTACCGTTCCGCCACATCACAGCATCATAAAGCCTTGCCAGAGGCTTGAGACAATTGATTTTATGATCTCTGAACTCCGAGTCAACAACATAAATGACTTAGATTTCTGAGATTAAGTCAGTCAGGGTCTCGCAGATTCGTTTGGGTTCTGCCAGGTTTAGTTCAACTTATTCATTAATTTTCACAGAGCTCAAAAGTTGTGGCATCTGGTGGTTCTCAAACCTCCCCTTGGGAGTCCCCAAACATTTGAAAATGTTGAATCAAGTTCTGTATTGTGTCAGTTGACAAGTTGAACTCAGTAGCTACTGTAGAAAGACTAGTATTCTCAGATGAAATGTTTGAGACGAACAACTGTAAAATAATGTCTTGCACTGCATTTTATATTAAATGAAGGACAATTGCAATGGCCTCATGGGTTGGTAGCAATGTTGCTATCTGTATTGCCATGGTGTTAATGCTAGTATCACTTAGACACTGTTAGTGTTTATGTCTTCAACCACCACCTCTATACACTGGTGTTAAAGCGCTCCCACGCAGCAGACAATGACGTCACCGCTTCTAGAAGACAGTCTCATTAATTCTCTGAGGAGACAGTACAAGATGAATAAAGTCTGAGGAAAAAGTCTGGAAAAAATAGGATAATGAGATTAATATTGGTCTATATGGACAGGGAGGGCACAAGATCAGGCAACTGACAAAAAGTACAATACCTAGGGACCGAAAAGAGAGAAACCATTTGTCTTGTGATATAGAGCCAGTCAGTAGAGTGCTGAGGGTAACACATTCCTGAAGCACAACAAACTTTCGTAGCAGAGGATCTATAACACTGGGTTTGGAAATAGCCATGAAACTTTAATTAACTTCACAATACTTCTGTTTCGATTTGATACGTATTGTGTGTTTCAACATTTTCACAATTCTATGTGCATTGTGATGTACTGTATTGTGTTTCGACGTTACAAACATTGCTCATCAAATGCAAAATGCTGTGACGCTTCCATTCAGACCCATTCCACTTTGGTTCCAAGCAGAATAAGAGACCCAATCCACTTTGGTTCCAAGCTGAATAAGAGTAGGAATAGCAAAAATGGTTATGCCACTCTAGCCAACACCCAACTGGAGAAGCCCAAGACAAGGTATGCCTGTATGTTACCATAGAGTTCTCTGGTGCCTTGAATACAGTCTGGCTTTAATGCTTCAATAGCTTCAGGAACACCACAAGGCTCTGTCATTTGTCGTTTAATTTGTACATGAATTACCATAGGAGCTCAGCCCTAGAGATAATGTACAATGACTACTTTGATTAAAAATGTCACTATGGACACACTGTAGCAAGGGCCACTTCAGATTTCATTATCACCAGTTGTACAGAATCCATTTAAGCCTTTAATACTGAGGCACAGTTTGATGCTTTAGGGAACACATTAAAACGTGTAATAACAATCAGTAGGAAGGTCAATGCAAATAGACCAGAACCCCTCGGCAACATTTACAATAAATGGATTAGGAAGCAGCGGAAACAAATTGCCCTTAACCTAAAACACACACAAACAAATTAGCAGTATAGCCCACTATGCCCTCACACATACCCTTGAAACTCAAGAGCCATGCGATTGATGCAAAAGTAATGTTGAAATATGAAAATGTGCCTTTCATGATTTATTGTTTTATTTACAGTACACGTATTTCACCAGTTAAGTAAATTAAGGGTTAGGACTATAATTAGTAAAGAAATTACATTCTGATAGACTAAGGCCCTGGATTTTCTTATTGTTTTTATGTATTTCCATTGTTTTCTGGTTTTGATATGATTTTCACTCTCAATTTTAATTTATCTAAACAAAAAAAAAATGTTCCAAGTACACAACAGTTGTTTGTTGTAGTTAACATTTTTGATAGTTAGCTTTTAGTTCAAGAGCAAGAGACCATTGTTTAGCTGTTGTTTCAACCATAACCCTCAAGTAAATGCATATTTTGCAAAACAGACTCACTGGTCATTCAGAAATAGGCTGTTTTCTTGTCAAAGGAGCATTACTTACAGGTGTTTATTATTTATAGAAGTAAATTATATAAAAAATGTTGGGTTGGTTTTGGCTCAATGCAAACAAACACCTTTCTTTGAGTCAAATACAACAATCAACGCCAAACCACAAAATATGAAAAGGAAGAACTGTATATAGGGAGGCCAAGTGTTTGCTTACGAAAAAGGGGAAAAGTTAACACCAGATTTAATGGATCCCTTTGTAGCCCAATGAATCATTTAACATCTAAAGGTTGATTACAACTGGGCAAAGAAAAAATACAACACTGGGTTTGTAGAGAATCTCATTGATTTTAACAAGATTGATTCCCCCATTTCCTTAGCATCAATGCTAATGAGACTTTGGTAACTTATCAATGATGCTCCCATTAGTAAAGCCTTCAGGGTGTCACGACAATGCCTCCAGAGTGGTCGGAGGCTTTTAGAAGTGGGTTGGTCGATCTACAGAGGCAGGGGAGTTTCCAAGAACATACACAACTTTGCCATTCCATTAATGCCTCTCTTTGTGAAAGCTTAATCAACATTCCTGCATAGAATAGCAGCAAAAGCCTTCTCCTCGGGGAGTGACTGAGTGAGTCATCACGTGTGCACACGTGTTAACATGCATGTGCACATTCTCAGTGAGTCCCAACAATGCGGACTGCTGGTTCATCTACGCTCTTGAGAAATGGACTACCAGGCACACACAAAGGAGAAGTCCATATTAAAAGGCATCTCTGCCCCTGGGAACTCAGTCGACAACACTGATTTACACTCTTAACGGCCTACTCCAGCCCACACCATCTCTGAGACACTCCATGATATCAGTAGACTTTACTAGGCAGATTCTGGGCAGATAACCTGGCAGATACTGGGGCAGATATTGGCAGCTATAGAGGAGGACGAGGCATAAAAGAGGATGGATGATACTTTTAGATTCCATGTTGAAGAATTATTAGTGTGTTCAATCAAAAACTCATGCTGTGCAATGAAATAGTTTGTCTCCTTCCATTAACTTGATGATTGGCTGTGTATTCAGCCAATAGAAGTTTTGTCACGCATCTATTCCTCAAATTCATCAGGGACATACAGTGGTCAGCTATTCCCCGCTGGTTGTCAGATGTACTGACAGGTTTCTCAGGAATGAAATAAACATACATCTGTTCACCATACAATACTTAGCAGGACACAGGATGTTTTTCACAACATCTCATTTGAGGTTGATTATGCCAAGGATCCGTGTTGGATTAACAGGGTTAAACGTCAGCAATTAATTAAGAAATGTCATCTGGATTTAAGGAGTATTAGGATAAAGCTAATTTAATTACAGTAAATCATTGACAATATCATGTACACAGTTAAAACATCAGTGTTAAATCAACACCCTAAGTGTTAGATTAACACTATTCAGTGTATACACTGCAGGTCCACTGGACCTATATAAACACTGACGTTTTTGCTGTGTACTGATATTGTAATTGGCTGGCATTTTGTTTTCAGTGAGACTGAGTGCAGATACCGCTTTACAGTACATTTACCACCACAAAGAATATTTACACTTTAATTCAGTGCCCTCACACTACACAATGCTCACTTTGTGATGGATAGATGATGAGTGGGTGAGGCTGCCCAATCACATGGCTGCCTAATCACATGGCTGCCCAATCACATGGCTGCCCAATCACATGGCTAGAGACAGAGCATCTATCTATACCTGTGTTTCTCACAGATACATCTCTCTCTGCTACCCCTGACATGCACTTGACATCCATCTGACATCCACACAATGTTCCCTCAAATTGTTCTGTGCAATTTTCTGATGCTCTGGAAACTCAAAAGTAGAGAGAATTCTGAGTTCTAGGAAGCGTTGACAGCAAACACTGAGACTGTACCCATTTTAAGTAACAGTTTAGCCAATAGGCTACTGTGAAACTAGCTACTTGCTCATAATTCATGGCTATCAGAATGCCCTACCATCAAAACTAAAGCAGAACTCCTGTAAAATATTCACATAGTAATATCTTCAGATTTTAATGAGACACAGTAGACTACAGTAGCCTCAAAGTGGTATTAAATGCAGGCTAACAGTCCATGAGACTTCCATGAGTCACTGTTAATCATTATTCATGTATTGTCAAATAGCTCAGTGTAAAAAGTCATTGTGAAATGCTAACAAAATACTGAAAATAAAAAGGACTATTATCATGGGGACTGAAGACACTCAGACTATCTACAGTGCATCCGGAAAGTATTCACAGCACTTCGCGATTTTGAGGGAAATAATTAATTTAATCAATTTCCGAATAAGGGTGTAACATAACATAATGTGGAAAAATGCACTGTATGTTTAAGTAATGCACTGATAATTACAATGTAGTCTATTGTTACAATGATGCATATTTAGTCTTTTATTTCTACCTATTTCCTATCGAAGAACAGGAAAAAAAAAAGTTAGCTCCTCTTGAGAAAAGGGTGTTGGGAGAACTGATCACTACTTCCTCAAACAGTGCAGGAATAGGATTGTATCCACTGTAAGTAGTAAAAATACTACCCAGACACAGTTTCAAAGAACACAATGTAAGATAACGTGAATCATCTGAGAATACAGAACTGTGTAGACGTTGTTAAAACGGGACTGTAACAATATTTACATGGTATATACAAATTATGTCCATGACTGCGAAAGTAGCTATATCAAATCAAACTAATCCAACACTTATTTATTTTAATAATAATACTATAGAGTGCACTACATTAGTATTGGGATTGAAGTTCAATCGATTTCAATATAAATCAAACGCTTACTATGTGATTCAATTATAGATTTCCTTTTTTTATTTTTTATAAGTTTTGTTTGGGGGATATTTTCTATTGATGAGTGAAATAACTGCCCAAAGATCCGAAACAACCATCAGAGATACTGTAACCAGTGATATGTAAGCCACTACTATCTGCAGATTAGTTCATCAGCAGTACTACAGCCGCTGGACTGAAAGGTGCAAAAGTATTCGGCCCCCTTAATCATTTCGACCTTTTGCCACATTTCAGGTTTTAAACATAAAGATATAAAACTGTAATTTTTTGTGAAGAATCAACAAGTGGGACACAATCATGAAGTGGAACAACATTTATTGTATATTCCAAACTGTTTTTAACAAATAAAAAACTGACAAATTGGGCGAGCAAAATTATTCAGCCCCTTTACTTTCAGTGCAGCAAACTCTCCAGAAGTTCAGTGAGGATCTCTGAATTATCCAATGTTGACCTAAATGACTAATGATGATAAATAAAATCCACCTGTGTGTAATCAAGTCTCCGTATAAATGCACCTGCTCTGTGATAGTCTCAAAGGTCTATTTAAAGCACAGAGAGCATCATGAAGAACAAGGAACACACCAGGCAGGTCCGAGATACTGTTGTGGAGAAGTTTAAAGCCGGATTTGGATACAGAAAGATTTCCCAAGCTTTAAACATCCCAAGGAGCACTGTGCAAGCGATAATATTGAAAAGGAAGGAGTATCAGACCACTGCAAATCTACCAAGACCTGGCCGTCCCTCTAAACTGGTGATGAGCAACACAGCTCATCACCCTGAACACACCATCCCCACTGTCAAACATGGTGGTGGCAGCATCATGCTTTGAGCCTGCTTTTCTTCAGCAGGGACAGGGAAGATGGCTAAAATTGATGGGAAGATGGATGGAGCCAAATACAGGACCATTCTGGAAGAACTTGATGGAGTCTGCAAAAGACCTGAGACTGGAACGGAGATTTGTCTTCCAACAAGACAATGATCCAAAACATAAAGCAAAATCTACAATGGAATGGTTGACAAATGAACATATCCAGGTGTTAGAATGGCCAAGTCAAAGTCCAGACCTGAATCCAATCGAGAATCTGTGGAAAGAACTGAAAACTGCTGTTCACAAATGCTCTCCATTCAACCTCACTGAGCTCGAGCTGTTTTGCAAGGAGGAATGGGCAAAAATTTCAGTCTCTCAATGTGCAAAACTGATAGAGACATACCCCAAGCGACTTACAGCTGTAATCGCAGCAAAGGTGGCGCTACAAAGTAATAACTTTTGGCACGCCCAATTTTTCAGTTTTTTATTTAAAAAAAAAGTTTGAATATGCAATAAATTTCGTTCCACTTCATGATTGTGTCCCACTTGTTGTTGATTCTTCACAAAAAATTACAGTTTCATATCTTTATGTTTGAAGCCTGAAATGTGGCAAAAGGTTGAAAAGTTCAAGGGGGCCGAATACTTTCGCAAGGCACTGTATCTAAAGATTACCTCAGGTTTTTAGGAAGGATGGTAAATTGAATGGCAAGAAAGACACTGGAAGATAAAACTGGACTGTCCAAGTTCAGCGTACATTCTTCTCTGTAAAATATGGTGGAAGGTATGTTGTGATCTGGGTATGTATGACTACTACTACTACAATTGGCTCGCTTATCTTCACTGATGATTTAACTGCTGATTGAAGAATTAATAGTGAAGTGTACAGAAATACCATATCTGTTAAAGTACAAAATGCCTCCAAACTAATTGGACAGGGTTTCATCACGCAGCAAGACTGAGTGAGAGTGTGGCAGGTGAACTGAGACATGGAATTGTATTTACATGTATTGTCTATTTTTGGGTTACTGGTATATGTATAAAATAGTATCTATACGTTCCTTTATAATCCAGTCTAAGGCACTGTTTAGTTACTTCATATTGAGTATGTATATGGAGTTGTGGCACCACACCCCTGAACACCAGAAGCTAAGAATAGGGTTCTACTTAGTTTAAGTCTAATTGCTGATTGCTTTCAGCCAATATCTGTAGATCTTATTTAAGCTCTGGTGATTCAGGGGTGTGGTGTGGTTCATTGATGATCATCTACTGATGATTATCTACTGATGGTTATCTACTGATGGTTATCTACTGATGGTTATCTACTGATGGTTATCTACTGATGGTTATCTACTGATGGTTGTCACTGGTGTATTCTGCTGTTTTGTTCAGGACGGTGTTATGTGAGTAATGAGCAAGGTTGTGTAAAGTTCAAGTCAGGCGTACGCTCCTTATGATTAGTTTGGTGTTCTATTCTGCCAGAGAGCATGGTATTAAATATGTTCATTGTGCCTCCTGTTTAGTCAGTTGAGAAATGCGTACACAGCAAAATCACCAGTGTTAAATCAACTCTGAGAGTGTTAAATTAACACAATGCCAATGGGAAGTATATAAACACTGAGAGTGTTAATTTAACACTCACTGAGTTGATTAAACACTGGTGATTTTGCTGCGTACGCTTCATATCAGGTCCACTCTCTAAAGCATATGTATCACTAATTGTATACCGTTGTGCAACTCACTGTAATCTGCCATTATTCCATGTCTGCGTATCCTGGACCGCATTACTACTATTATAATACAACCAACAAACTATCTGCCTGGCTGGGTCTCGCTCTCTCCGTCAACACACCTACAGCGTGACAAAGACAATCCACCGATAGATAGCTCCTCCGTCAATCACTTAGAAAAGTGAGTTCTCAACTAGTCAAGTTATTTTCCAGATGATTTATTTCAAACATGCCTCATTTGTTAAAGAATACCATAAAACAAACAACTGCAGAAGATGGCTGCATTGCAGGCAGATTTGACCTGTGAAGATACCCCAGAGTCTGGTGAGGTAAATCGGTCAAGGACTTAATAAATGCAATTAATTATTGCAAAGGACCTGCAAATACAGTAGACAAGATATTTCATGATTTCAGAATTGTATTTATAGTAAACATTTTTATAGCACCAACAAATCTCCTTAAATGTGTCCTATGGTGAAGATGTTGAGATAAATAAAAGGGCAATACGTTAATTTTTCCCTCTTTTTCTCCAATCCCAATTAGTTTTGTCCAATTCCCTCTAAACTTGCCCTGTCGGCAGCTCCGCAATTCACAGGACAGAACATCCAACCACTTCGTTTTCACACTGCTCACTCAACAGGGAAGCCTTTAGTCAGATCATGTGTGGGATGATTATACTCACCAACTGTACATCTGCGATTGAAATTACAGGAGCCTGCACACAAGGAGTTGCTGGAGAGCGACGTGGCGTGGTAGATAATCTGGCATACAGTATCTATCCCATCACTAGCAAGTGCAATGCCATTTGCGCTGTCTCGTGCTGGGGTTCCGGACAGTAAATCCATTTATCAGTTTGCTTGATGATGGATGATATCTCCATATTACAATTATTGAATTTGTAGACTTAATTATACATTTCAGAAAGCCAGCAGAGAATGTTTGATTTCCCTAAAGTGTTAAAATCTTTTCCTAGCTGTAGATGTATCCTCACAAATGCAACATTTTCAACTGCATAATAACAGCACCACTTGAGAAAGTGAATAGGTTTTTATTTGCTATGCATCTGGCTTCAAAATCTCTAATGTGCAAGTGCACTGCTGACTGTTCCCGCATGGATAGAAATCTGGCCCGCCTAGGCTTCAGTGAAAATTAATGGAGCACCCTGCCCTGCCACACGCTGTCTGCTAGTGCCTGAAAGACAGAGTGACTCAGAGCTCATTATTGGCAATAGAAGATAGAAAACAGTGTGGCGACCTAGACCCCATTTACACCTGTGTAAAAAATGCAAAATATATATACATTAATATTTGCATAGCAAGAAATGCACGTTTACAGTGGTCAGAAGCTAAATAAGCAGATTTGCGTGAATGGGCTTTTGTGCACCTGTCTCAGTGAAAATGTAGACAGTCGATCAATGGCATCATTCAACGTATTTGCATGAACCTACAATTGTGCTGGAAAAAAGAACAATTCGGACCCTCTCTATTTACATGAATGTATCAACCCTTTTTGACCCCTTTTTACAAATTACAAGCACCTAAAGGCAAAATAAATTGAAAAAAGATAATAAATGAGGAAGCCAGGCCTGAGAAATGAGGTCAATATTTGTATCTGGTTACCATAACAAAAGTGATTATGATGATTAAACCCATGTGACAAACTGAAGCAGGAACAGGAGTAAATAATGCACATGGGGGAGAAATCAAAACAACACATACAAGGGAGCAACTAAACAGAACATGCCAGGTGTCCATAAGCTGTTTGCAATGAACAAATCAAACAAAAGCAATTGAAATAGCCCAACATCATGAATGATTTAAGTGGTTTCCTAGCCTGGGAAAACCCTGACGGACTTCCGGCAAATTTAGATTTGCTCTGCAAGTCAGTCTGGCCAAGAGCCCATTCAAGCCCATTTCCAATTTTTCCAAATCGGAGCACCAATCACAACCGTTGAGGCTGGCTTTATACAAGGACGATAGCACAGCTTTATACTGTCATTGGTTGAAGCAGACAATTACAATATCACTTGTTCGAAACAGCTATCGCGTCTAAGCGATTTGAACGTTTAATTTTTGTTAAAAACCGAGCAAAAACAACACTCTTGTCAAAGCTTTCATATCTAAAAAAGATGTTGTCGCGGTCTTGCAGACTCAACTCTGCAAAAGTCTGATATATCCAATTGCGCCGAGAGACATTTGAGCGTCGTCCGTTGGTGACGCCCCTTTGGAAATGGGCTGTGAATTAACCTTGCCCGGACCCACTCTCAGTCAAAACTGAGAAGGGTCTGGTGTTAACCAGGCTAGTGGTTTACCCAAACAAACTGCAAATGCAACTGATAATCCAAGTCTTAAAATGATTCAACCCCCTGAGTAGAAAATCACAAATATGCAAAACAGGTGTTGTCTCAAACACACCTGATGTAACTAATAAAGGGATCCATTAGTTACACCAGGTGATCTTGAGCTGGAACACGACAGAGGGATGAACAGTCAATGATGCCCACCGACCCTCCAGAACAACGACTCTATATAGCCACCTTGGTTACTAATTACCAACCGGCAGTGGTGGAAGTAACAAATTACAACTACTCCTGTTACTGTAATTAAGTATTTTAATTTTTTCTTGTACGTTCATGAGTATTTTTTCAAGTCTGTAATTTCACTGTGTAAAGTACTTCGCTACTTTTTAAATCACAATTCGCTACTGAGTAGACCTAAAATTAATTATATCCAAATCTTAACTGATTTTTTTTCACCCAATCGCAAACGGGACAATGAAAATCAGCGATCAGGGCAGCCAATCCAAGTGAGTTCTAAATCCAGCATCACAGACTGCTGTCATACTGCTCGCGCACACACGTAGCTGAACGTGACAAACCGAAACTCAGATTATGCTAAATGTACTTTTCCCTCTTTAGAATGATGTGCATTAAACATGTTAACCAAATGTTATGAAATATGTTAACCAAATTATACAATAATAGACAATGTAGCCTAACAGACTAATAATAGAGTATAGCATATTACAACTGAAGTAATCTTTTAAAGCCGTATTCATATCATAATGTGTTCATATGTTGAGCTAACTATGTGTCGTTAGCCTGGGATTCAGTTAGGACAGAACTAGCTATTGTGCGTGTGCGCTGCACAAAATATTAAAACAACTAATTTCAATATAATAGGTTAAATCAGGAGTCATTTAACCAAATGTATCACTCTTTCACATTATGGTAAACAATTAATGATCAATTTATATAATCCCCTTTTAGATTGAATGCTTTTTGTTGATGCATTGAACATCATCTGTTAAAAAGTAACTAGTACTCTGAGTAGTATTTGAGAATAATACTTTGTACTTTTACTTAATTACTTTTTAACACCAGTAGTTGTAATTGTAGTTGAGTTGTATTTCAGTAATGTAACAGTACTTGTACTTGTACTACAGATTTTCACTACTCTTTCCACCACTGCCAACCAGTGTGGGTAGTTACCCAGAACCCCAATAATGGGTAAAGAGTAACCAAGTGCTTGCTATATATCTCAGTGTACAGAAGGTGGTGTTCCAAACTCAAATACATACAAATTAACACAAAAACGTGTCCATAATACACATATGTAATCGGTCCAATGCTACGACACTCACTATGAGTTCCCGATAGTCGTGACACCAATATTGTACTGTACAGATCAGTATTGAACCAGCTCAGCAAATTCATAAAATATTTAACAGTTTTCGAGCTGGCCCACCGCAGCTGCCACTCTTTGACCACTAACCCCTAAAACATGACTGACTAAAAACCCATCCATATAAAATGATCCAAGTTCCTAAAATGAGCAACATTAAGACTCCCAACGGCATAGGAAATGTCCCTATACAGTAGTCACTATAAACATACATTGTACTTTCACTATACAGTACATCGTATGTGGTAGTACACTACATTTTGGCATGTAGTAACATACGGGTAACATACAGGTAAAATACAGGTAAAATACAGGTAACATACAGGTAACATACAGGTAACACACAGGTAACACACAGGTAACACACAGGTAACACACAGGTAACACACAGGTAACATACAGGTAACATACAGGTAAAATACAGGTAAAATACAGGTAAAATACAGGTAACAATGAACATGGTTTCATTTGCAAATTTTGCACTACATACATTTTCTTGGTCAGGTTGACCTTTGCTTGGAATTGATTTACAGAGGACCAACTTAGTCCATTAATATATTATAATGATGTATGATGGTCGAATAGCTTCATCTTGAAGCACAAAATAAGGCAACGAAGTCCCTGTACAGTTGTGCAGCTGAAGACGCATAATGGATGAATGGGGGAAAATTCCGCTTGCTGAACTGAACCAACTGGTGTCTTCAATGCCCAAACACTGTATAAGTATTAGTAGAAGAAAAGGTGATGTTACACAGTGGTAAACAGTCAACTGTCCCAAATTTTTAAGAGTGTGTTGCAGTCAGATTTGAGTGTGTATTTTTTTAAATAAATTAAATTAAAACATTGCATAATGTGTTAATAATGGGTTTTCAATGTAGTACAGTGTGCTTTTAATTTTGAAATGACTCTTTTTGTTTTTTTACATTTGAAATACTGTCACAAGTTTTTCGGAATTGGGGTTGTAGCAACCATTTGGTTACTGGTAAGAAGTAATAACTATATGGAATATGATTTTACACCCAAAACCAAACACTAAGAGACAGTGCTGTGAGATTCAGTCACAATCCAGAATCCCGCTGATTATTATTGACCAGGTCGATCCATAGCAAAGTGTCTTGTCTACAGCCATGTGCAGAAAAGGACATCAGTATGCACTCTTGAGCAAGCTTTGCACATTATTGGTGTGATCTGATACTAAACTGATTTAATTGAGATTTCCTGTCAGTGAATAGGAAGATGTGAGTAGATGTTTTAAAAAAGTACAGTATATTAAATTCACAATGATGACATAACTGAAATGTCATATTTGCATAACTATTTCCCCCATTTTTATATGACACAGTTCTGCAGTCAAAAAATTAGTTTAAAAGAGTTACACATGATTACACATGAGATCACATGATTTCAGGTTAAAAACACCTTTTTCTGGAAGATGCAATATTATGGCAAAGAGGATATCTCAAACAACCACACCAAGAAGACCAACGAGCGTTCAAAATATTTCTCCCCTTTCAGCAAGACTGTCATGACAGCTACAGAGCCAAGGCTACACTAGTGGTTTAAAAAGAAGAATGTCCTTGAATGGGCCAGTCAAAGCATTCAGTCCAATTAAGAAGGTGGCAAGAGTTGAAAGTTGTTGATAACCAAGAGTAGCAATAAACACAAAAGAGTGTGCAGAAACTGCAAGACGAAGCTGTACAGACCTACAGTCCTCATAAAGACTAATAGTTGGGATTGCTGCCAGAGGTAGTTCTCCCAAACACTGAACAGTTATTTAACCAACACATTTCAGTTGTTTATGTGATTACCTTTCAATTAATGTTAAAACAGTGTTTAGCACCTTAAAACATTGTGTACGCTATGTGGTGTTAGTCACAGGAAGAGAATCCCTAGTGAATCCATTTTCATTTCAGATTGTAAAACAAAATGTGAAGATGTCCTGACTGGTGAATTAATCCGCTGTACAAGCTGCTCTTCAGCCAATCAGCCTTAAAGGATCCCTCCTAACATCTTCCAAAACTTCAGGCTATCTCATCTCCTCTCTCATTTCCAATCCCGTTTCCTCTCTCGTCTCCCCATTCATCTCCTATCTCATCTCGCTCATCTCTATCCTCGTCTCCTCTCTCATCTTCTATCTCGTCTCCTCTCTTTTCTTATCTCCTTTTCTGTCTCCTATCTCGTTTCCTCTCTCGTCTCCTCTCTCGTCTACTATCTCGTCTCCCCTGTTTTCTCTTTTCTCGTCTCCTATATCATCTCTTATCTCATCTCCCATCTCATTTCCTATTTCGTCTCGTCTCTCGCCTTCAGTCTCATCTCCTCTCTCCACTCTTATCTCATCCCCTTTCTCATCTCCTCTCTCCACTCTTATCTTGTGTCTTTTCTCATCTCCTCTCTCCACTCTTATCTTGTGTCTTTTCTCATCTCCTCTCTCCACTCTTATCTCATCCCCTTTCTCATCTCCTCTCTCCACTCTTATCTTGTGTCTTTTCTCATCTCCTCTCTCCACTCTTATCTTGTGTCTTTTCCCATCTCCTCTCTCCACTCTTATCTTGTGTCTTTTCTCATCACCTCTCTCCACTCTTATCTTGTGTCTTTTCTCATCTCCTCTCTCCACTCTTATCTTGTCTCTTTTCTCATCTCCTATCTCCTATCCTTTCCTGTCTCTTATCTCATCCCTTTTCTCGTCTTCTATCTCATCTCCTTTTCTGTCTCCTATCCTGTCTCCTTTCTCGTCTCCTCTCTTTTCTCATCTCCAAACTCGTCTCGAATGTAGTCTCGAATCTTGTCTCCTCTCTTGTCTATTATCTCGTCTCCTTTCTTGTCGCCTTTCTCATCTCCTATGTAGTCTCCTCTCTTGTCTCGTATCTTGTCTCCTTTCTCTTCTCCTTTCTCTTCTCCCTTTTCGTCTCCTCTCTTCTCCTATCTCGTCTCCTATCTAGACCGATCGGCTCTGTATTCAACTCCAATCACGTATTGTGCAGCATATCTAAGCTAGATGGTGGAGCTAGGGCTGCGGTCGGAGTTAGCTGTTACCACAATCCCGCCCCTCCACTCCCCTTAGCCGCTGTCATTTTCCATCTGTATTGACCATTCATAGTAGGGGGGGCAGGTCTGTCTGGCATCAAATATATTTTATTTAAACAACATTTACTCTGTATCTTAACATCTGTCTCTGTGTCTCTCTACCTCTCTATATTTTGTTGCTTTAACCCGCCCTTGTCATGCTAGCCTCAACACCCTACTCCAGTTCCACGCAATTGGAAACTGGACACCACTCACTGGTTAGCCTGAACCAATCATTTACAAAAACATTGGTACACCTAGGAACACACACACACACAAATGCACAGATCAATGCAAAAACACACAAATACACACACAAATGACACATGAAGAAAAAAATAGATAGAAAAAGAACACAGGCAGAAACAGTCACAGACAGGAAGTCAAAGAAGACAGACAGATAGGGTACATAAATAGATGATGATAGATAGGTAGATAGGTAGATGATAGATAAATAGATAGGTATATAGGTAGATGGATAGGACAGACAATATTACCTATTAGTTGGGTATTAATTTAATGTGCATGGGAATATTATACTGTACATTAAAACCATTATAAACCAGTCAAAACTAATGTCTAGTTTTAAATTATGCAAAGCCATACTCTACATTTCCTCTCACTCTCCAAGGACATTTTACAGATCCAAGACATATTCATTCCTTAAAACAACATGATTCATTTTAACACCTCAGAAATGCAGTGTCACAACTCATCCATCTAACATTCCCCTCCCCTGGATTGTTCACTGTCTAGAACATTTCAACAACATATTGAAAAGACTAAAACAGAACGTTACAACAGCACACTAGAACAACATGTTGACTACAACAGCACTGTAGAACAGCTAGTTAGATCTGCCTACAACAGCAGAGTGGAACAGCATATTGACAACATCGGTTAAGTTGAACAGCATTGGTTTAGACATGAGAACAGCCCAACATCCTGCTGATAAGTGTGTATTCTAGCCAACATTATAAAAGCCTGGAAAACAAAGTTGTCCATTAGCGATAGTGCGCGTGCATGCGTGTGTACCTACGGTCAGGCTTCGTCCCACGGAGGAGAGTGACAGAGTTAACATCCAGACGCAGAGCTCCACTCTGCTGCTGCTGCCTGGCTTATAAGGGACAGAAAACCGCTGCAACACACCCCCCGCGTAGCCACGGGCAACCGGCTGGGAGGGAGGTTCCTTCAAATAGTTCATTTAACTGCCCTTACATGCTGAAGACACAAGTCTCTATATATCTCTCTAGATATCTTAATATATCTCTCTATCTCTGCCGCTCTCTCTCTCTCCCCTCCCTCTTTATGTCAAAAAAAGAGGATATGCAAGCATCACGTGTCCCTAAACAAACACAGTGTGGCAAGCAGCCATATCTAAATTGTGTCATGCCCTCACCCCAGCAAACACACACAGACACACACAAACAGACACACAAACACACAGTGACACACAAACTGAGCTGAAGTCAAGGCGACAGTGCCAGTGTAATCCCAGGTATGGTTTGATGTAGGTTTGAAGATGAGAAGCAGGGTGAGACCAAAGCAGCAGACCAGCATACAGTACAGCTCCACTAGAGCACTCATTATCCTCTGTAGATCATCATACAGTACAGCTCAAATAGAGCACTCATTATCCTCTGTAGATCTGCATACAGTACAGCTTCATTAGTGCACTCACTGTCCTCTGTAGACCAGCATACAATACAGCTCCACTAGAGCACTCACTGTCCTCTGTAGATGAGCATACAATACAGCTCCAGTAGAGCACTCACTGTCCTCTGTAGACCAGCATACAGTACAGCTCTACTGGAGCACTCACTGTCCTCTGTAGACCAGCATACAATACAGCTCCACTACAGCACTGACTATTCTCTGTAGACCAGCATACAGTACAGCTCCACTAGAGCATTCTTTATCCTCTGAAGACAAGCATATAGTGCAGCTCTAATAGAAAACGCATTATTCTATGTAGACCAGCATACAGTAGCACTCCAATAGAGCACTTACTCTCCTCTGTAGATCAGCATACAGTACAGCTCCACTAGAGCACTCAATGTCATCTGTAGACCAGCATACAGTACAGCTCCACTAGAGCACTCATTATCCTCTGTAGATCATCATATAGTACAGCTCCACTAGAGCACCCATTATCCTCTGTAGATCTGCATACGGTACAGCTCCACTAGAGCAATCACTGTCCTCTGTAGACCGACATACAGTACAGCTCCACTAGAGCATTCACTATCCTCTGAAGACAAGCATATAGTACAGCTCTAATAGAGAACACATTATTCTATGTAGACCAACATACAGTAGCACTCCAATAGAGCACTTACTATAGTATCATCTGTGGACCAGCATACAGTACATATCTAGAGCATTCACTGTCCACTGTAGACCAGCATACAGCACAGCTACACTAGAGCACTCACTATTGTCTGTAGAGCAGCATACAATAGAGGTCCACTAGAGCTTGCTCTCATCCTGTTATTTCACTAATTGCAGTCTTTTTTTCTGCACCATCCTCTCACCTCCTCTTTTCCACCCTCCATTACTGCCTCAACTCCTCCTCTCCCCTCCTCACAGGTTCATCTTCCCCTCTCCTCTATTAACTCTACCCCCTTTTTCCACATCATTGAGCCACTACCGGAGAGACAGAGTTCTATTGTTGTTATTTGATATTTATAAAAATGATTCATTCAGTCCCCAGTTAAAAGATGCATTGTGCAATTATGGCCACTGGTTGTACAATTGGTGCTATTGAGCTGCAAATGGTTCTGAAAAAATTATCATATGTCATGTATTTGTGCTTTATATCATGATGTAATTCCCATGTCATTAAAACCACCTGAGTTCAACTTGGAATGGCATGGCTAACTGAGGTATGACAGTGAGTCTACTGTAATTCACTTCAGCTACCTCTCATTCCATAGTACTTGCTGGCAGGCTAACCTAGAAATACATGCCTTTACAATGAAAGCCACCCAACAGACACACACTGCAGCCATGCCTCTTCTCCTCCATGGCAGCGCCAGTGTGCCAGTCAGTCAGGGAGGCCTGGTGAGCGTGCCATCTGTCAGCTCATTAGACACAGCACATCACAGGACACACACACAGCGTGGCAGCCCAGGCAAGAGCCCCCCGGGCTGAGCAGAATGGCCCAGGGTTTAGAACGGTTCTTCAAAGCCTCCCACTCTCAGTCACTGCTCCAGCCAGCAGCCACGTAATCAATGAACCCTGACAACGAAAGAGCGCTCAATGAAGAGGCAGAGCGGAGAGATGGCCTGTGTGTTATGAACTTCAGAACAGAGTGAGGCATGCTGGTGTAACATTCTGTGTGTGTGTGTGTGTGTGTGTGTGTGTGTGTGTGTGT